>JAVXUO010000294.1:0-143688 GCA_033065855.1 Escallonia rubra | reverse complement strand
GTTAGGAATCCTCTTTTCGACTCTCTCCCACTCCAATCATTGCTTTTCTTTCTGGTACTTCGAAAGTAGCAGCTTCAGCTTCAGCTTCAGCTTCAGCTTCTCATTAAACGAATCACATCTTCTTCCAGAAATCCTAGCTATTCTTAGCATGATATTGTGGAACTCTAAGAAGCAATTAGTTCGAAGAGGAGATTTCATTATTTTCCTTAATAAATTTTTCAGCCCAACTCTAGGTGATGTCCAATTTTTCTTCTTTTTTGATAATTTTGTATCCTGCTACTTCCAGATTGCGTGAGAGCTGAACCTGTGATATACAAAAAGCTGGAGGCATCATCTGATGATGTGGCACTCCTGAGAGCTTACGTTGGTGATAGACCCACCTGGAGGAATCCCCAGCACCCCTGGAGAGTTGATTCAAAGTTCAAGCTCAAAGGTGTTCCGACGCTAATTCGATGGGAGAACGACTCGGTGAAGGGTCGCCTAGAAGACTACGAAGCCCACCTTGGACACAAAATCGATGCCCTTGTTGCTGGGAAATGAGTTTCTAGTTTCGATACCCAAGCGTTTCGGAAAGAGGGGTATTATGGAATAAGCTTTTCTGAAAAAGTTGGCACTCTTTACACATGATGAACCCAGGTTAACAGTGTTGCACTTCCTAGTGAATAAATGCTTGAGATGGTATGGAGTTGATCAAATTTGTTTGATGGTTTAGAGTTCATAAAATTTGTTTTTTGATTTAGCAGCAAAAAAGCACTGTTAAAGCTCTTACAGCATCTCAACAGAGGATCAAGATCCGGTTACATATATGCAGAAAATTAAAGAAGAAATAATCAAAGTCTCAACTCTCGTCATGTTGCACGGATATACCCAGCTACGCAATTTTTTTCTGTTCATTCTCGTGTTCCATAAGAATTGTGGTGGTTTATCATTTTAAAATTGCAAATGTATCTTTCTACGCTATTATATTTTTTCACATCTTCATTTGTCACTAGACATTTGTTTTTAGTTAATAGTATACATTTTAGCAATACGTAAGGGTGTAAGAACGCATATAATGTGTAAAAATAGACATTCCAGGTAAGGTTGGCAAACGGGTAATGCCCGGTCGGGTCCGGGTAAAATTTACCCGATTTTTTCTGGGTAGCCATTTTTAATGCCCAGACCCTACTCTTGCGGGTCGGGTATTACCCGCGGGTAAATGATTAAATTCTTATTTTTAAATAAATATAATTTAATTTACCACATTTTAATAAACTACTAACTAATTAGGCATTTTTTTTCCCCTCCGTTTCTTTAGCTTTTTTGAGCTAGGATGTTCTTATTTTTAGGAGGCTGATAGAATTATTTTCAATTTCACAAGAGATCAAAGTTAAAATTTATATTAGCTAACACGTTAAATAGCGTGACTAATTTCCCACCCAGAATCCAAAACAAACAATTAATTACAATCTCAATCCCCACCAACAATCCAAAATACAAAACAATCAATCTGAAATACAAAGGTTTTTCAACAGAGATCCAACATCACTTGCATAAATAATCCAAATAAAGTCTTCAATTCCTTGTAGAATTCCGTGTCGAACTGCTGTGAACAGCGGCGCTGCGATGGTGGGGAAGTGAGTTTCTCGTTCGGCAGTGGACTGGAAGCTCGGCGGCCGTCGGCGGCCGATCTGTGAGAGGAGATCGACTGACGGACTGAGCGAGGTTGTAGAAAGAGTGGCGGTGACAGATCTGTGAAGAGGAGAGCGACCGTAGATCTATGACTATGAGGAATAGAGAGATCGGTGAGGGATAGAGCGACCGCAGAAGAGAGAGGCGGCGGGAGATATGTGGGGCCGTGGGGGTAAGGGATGGAGAGGGAGTCGGCAGAGCAGGGCGGTGGCGTTGATTCGTTGAAGAGTGAGGTGGCTAGTCGCTGATGAGTGGCAAAATATAGGTGGCAGTCGGCGGTGGCCTGGGGAAGACGGAGTGACGGTTTCCGAAGGCAGAGAGGAATGGGCGGCGTGAGATTGAGAGAGAAGTGAAACACTGAAAAGTTGAAAATGAGGGTTAGGGCACAAAAGTGCCTTATATATGCATGAAATCCGGGTAACCCGTTATCCGACCCGGACCTACCCAGAAATTACGGTCCGGGCCTGGTACGGGTCTGATTTCGGCGGGTGTCTCATATATGTACCCGGGGTTTTTGAACGAGTGCGGGCCAAAAATTGCCATGTCTAATTCCAGGAGTCCAAACATCAAATGTACATTCACCGATGCATGAAAAAATCTTATTCACCTTTTGTGGAACTGAATTTTTTTTTTTTTGATATTTTCCCCCATCGACCTATTTGTTTTCTCACAATTAAAATAATCAAAAATTTTAGAAGAAAAAAATTCGACAGTATCTAATCAGCATTGGAATGTTTTCCAAACAAACTTCTCAATGAGCTATTTGCAAACCCTCTTTCTTAAAGATCAGCACGGTTTAGTTTGATTCTATCTGAGAACAAATTATAAGTCAATCCATTATTCATTAGTTTGAAAATACTAGAACGGTATTAAACCAAGCACCATTGGTTTAGTCAGTTTGAGGGATTCAATTTGGACAGTTAGGATCAGTTGGCACCTATTTAGGAAAAAAAAAAAAGTCTATGCGCACACATTATCCTATCCAAGTTTTATTCAAACTTGAATGTATAGTTTATCTATGTTGTACGTGATCTTACTAGATTCAATATCTAAGTAATAGTGTTAACAAAAAATTATTATTCTAAGTACAAATTACAGCAAAAACTCAAGGATACATTTATCATTGATGTAAGAGAAATAGCAATGAATATATAAGAGAAACTAGTCACTAGACGATACTGGATATAAGTGCTCTCAGTATTTTTGTTTCATATAAACTTCTAAGATTTTATTTATTTGACTCTACTTAGTACAATGCAAATAAGAAAAAAAATCAATAAATATCTCTAGAAATAGATTAATATACCACAAGTCAATTCGGTTCACTTTATAATCGACTTTAAAAAATGGGCAAATTACACTTATATCCCTGAGGTTATGGTATAATTACAGTCAAGGACAACGAGTTTCAAAATGTAACATTCCGTGACCAAACACTTTTAAAATGTATCAGTCGTGTCCATCCGTCAGGATTCCGTCCAAAAATTGTACTTTTTGTATGATGTCATCAATATGTATTTTTAAAATGACGATACTACCCCTTGTACTGTATATACTGAGTATATTAAAAAAAATTAAATTAAAATTTCAAGCCTTAATTTAAAGTTACAATTAGGATTTTATTGAAACCCTAATTTGCAAATTAGGGTTTTCCTGAAACCCTAATTTCCAAATTAGGTCCAATCCCTCACCCCCGGCAGCCCCTTCCCTCCCCGCCAGCAACCCCTCCCTCCCCGCCGGCAGTCCCCTTCCCCGCTGGTAGCCCTTTCCCTCCCCGCCTGCAACCCCTTCCCTCCCCGCCGGCAGTCCCCTTCCCCGCCGACAGCCCCTTCCCTCACCCCGGCAGCCCCCTTCTCCTCCGGCAGATCCACCACTGGCGACGTCGCCGTCGCTCTTCCCCCTCCATCTCTTCTCTCCTCCCCCGGAGCAGGGGTGCGGCGATTGGGGGCTGTCCTTGACCCCGTTCATGCAGAAGTGACAGAAATGGGGTTGGGGGCGCGGGGGGGGGGGGGGGGGTGCTGAGTGTGGGGAGAGGAAGAATAAACAGTAAATTAAGTGGGTAATTTATTTTAAAGTCAGGGGCAATCAAGTCTTTTTGTTAAAACCGTTAAGTATTTTTATATTCCGTTTGTCAATGGACATAAGTGTTATATTTTAAAACTTTCTGTCCTCGCGTGTAATTACCCTCAAACCTCAGGGATAGAAGTGTAATTTGCCCTTTAAAAATTGATCTACAAACTAAACGCACCGAGCGAGACCAATTTGAAAATCTTGAAACCTGAGCATTAAGACTTTTGTACGATTCAAATTGCATCAGTCTGATTTAATCTACTAAAAAATGGTTGAATGGTTTGGTGTTCACCCTTATTCTTACAAAAAAAAAATGCAATGATTAGGGGCATAACAGCCCTCAAACTCAAAACATGGTGCAATCAATAGCATTCCAAGGCTTATGGATCTTGTGTTAGTTTTATCTAGCTCCATGCTACTCCATTTACATGATTGTACGGAAGTTGGCAGCATCTGAGCAAACACAAATACCTCACGAAGATGGTTACTCTAAAAGGAATTGTAACTTTTGCACCAAAAAATAAGTTAGACAAAGTTTTCTTGTTCCCTTAAAAGCTTGGCTACCATATCCATACAGCCAGGATAGCTGCAAAGAAGGGTAAAAGAATAAAAGGACCAAATGGAGCGCTGTAGATTACAATAACTTAGTATTGTCCTGCGAACTCCGTCAAGAAAGTGAGGGCTGTGCATCTTTGTAAGACTATTGAGTAGCTGCCGCTGTACAAAACCCTGCAGTATTTCATACGCAGTAAATCCATCTTAGTATCGGAATAAAAGGGACGATGCAAATAGCGATAGTTTGAGAGAGAGAAAAGGGGGGGGGGGGTGATCTACCACTACACTACAGCATATTTACAGCTAAAATTACAGCCACTGAAAGTTTTAAATGCTTTGACTCTGGCACTTCACAAGATGACCAAATTATGAAAAAGGGTCACTTAACCATTATAACTTGCCCATCTACTGTAATTTGCATCACTTTAATCACAGTTAATATTAGTCAGAAATCAGTAAATACATATTTTGTCCACTATCTTAGTAACTGGCAAAAATATCGACTTGTGGTCAAACCTAGCTCCTTACCTATACACATGGAGACCTGCTAACTACGCTTATCTTGAAAACTGTCCCTTTGATAGCTTCGTAGTCACCTTCAAACTAATATCACCATAGGGTTCTTCTTGCTCCAAATCCACAAGTCCACGACTCCTCAAAACCTGAAGTGTGCACAGTATGAGTTCTAGTGCTAGACAATATCTTATTAGTTGAATTTCAAAAGAAACGTAACTTTCACATGCTGAAAAAAGGAACCGGTATCTACATGATGGAAATCAGATATCTGTGCTGCTCTAGATAAAGAAGTGTATTTACATTATAAAAGCTGGTGCAGATTAACCACAAACTGCAATATTTGAAAACCATATGGCTATCTTTATGTCACAGGCTTTCCGAATCATTTACATCTTTTGTAAATAGATCCGCCAACATGTCAACATATTAGCTTCAAAGTTCTAACTAGGTTCTTAACACACCTCCGACAAAAGAAGCTAATATGTTGCAACACTGCAATTACATCTCAAGTTAAGACTCTCCCTGATGTGGCACACTGGAAACATTGTATGCAGTTTCCAAGGAATTGACTGATATGCACATCCTGTTCATATCAAATTACAAATATGCTTGCCATAAACTGATACAAGAACATAGGCAGATACTTACCAAACTTGAACCACGAAAGACAAAAGAGCAGGGGAAATGTTTGCATTATCCAGTCAAGAAGAGGACTTACCAGTGTCTCAAAGACCATTCGGGCACATACTTTTCTTCTTTTGCCTTCTAAAATCTTGTTCAAACTGAGAACTTCATGTACGTCGTCAGAGAAAGGAGAAGCTGAAGACTTCCCTTTTAGAAATTGAGCCACGACCCTGCACACCAGTTGCAAGAGTTGATGTCAAGGACAACTAGAAGACGTAGTTCACTAATGACAGACTTATCTTCTCAGAAGCTACCTTGTTCTGACAGACAATGTGTGAACTTCTGGAGTTTCGTTGTGTTTCCTTAGTACAAACTCGACTTCCGGGGTTCCTTGCAATCCTGCTTAAGCGTAAAGAAGTCATATATTTTACATTCATACATGTTACATGTAACATAAGGTAGGATTGGAGCCCCTTTATCAGTGTTTTAGAAATAAAACAACCAGATTAGAATAATCATCCTTAAATATGTAAGGCGTTCCTCGTCTTACCAGCTGGTGTATTATCTTGTTCCAGAAAAGCCAAGTCCTGCAATGATATGGATTTTGCGTCAGATGCAACACGCTTTTAGAGCATACCTTAGTCAACCTTTCAACAGACTATGCTTAAGATGTGCACCTAAAACTACTATTACGCGGGTGATACAATATAACGCCTACATTTTCTGATGAGAACATAGGAGCATTACCACTAATTAGAAGAGGCCCAAAGGAACAGTTTGTAGGAAATCAATACAATCGCACAAGAAAAGAGCTGAGATTTACTTATAAATGATAGTTGTACCTTGTGAAAGCGTCATATTCCATAAGTACATGCGAGTAATTACGTATAACATCTGAACCTCACATGAGGTGCAATACATAGGGTGTATATCATGGTTTGAGCGCGCCTAAGGGACCATCAAGAGACAGGCCATGCACTTAAAGGAAAATAGTACGAACCTAGAGATATTTGACATACAATATAATCAGGTTATTAATAGTAGGAAGAAACAAGCACATGATATTCCCCAATGAAGATCATCAGTGCATCCAATCTCCAACAGCTTAAAAAAAAATAAGCAAGAGAACAACTTTTTGAAACGGTAGATGTGATGCAAACATGACAAAATGTACCTCCTCTGCAGAATCCATCAACTCTGGTATATCAGAAAGACCGGTACTCTCGAAACCTCTAAGCTCCTCTAGTGTCCTTGGTGTTTCCCTTTCAGACTCGGGTGTGGGTACTGTTTTTCCTACCTGATCTGACGGTGAGCCTAAGCTACTTCCATTGGGAGGAGTGAAGTCACCTCCTCTAAATGGAGAAGGCATGGATCTAATTGAAGAATGCATGGGCTCGGGAAAAACATTGCTTCCATCAGGGCCTTCATAATTTCGAATGCGTTCAGGAGATTGTACAACACTTGGCTCTGGACGAGATTCCTCAGAGGAAACTAGATGAGGTCTTATGGTAGAAAATTCATTCTTGTAGATATTGCACAAATCAGAACATAAACCTGCACATATATAAGTAACCCAAAGAATTTTAATTTGAGGGACCGAGACACAAGCAGGAAGAAGATCAAGAGAAGAAATCACACTCACCAGTCAACAAGGGCTCAAAGAAGACTTTATCTTTTTTCAATCTCTTGGTCAAGTTCCAAATGTCCAAAGTAGAGCAAGGGCTTTCCTTCCTCTTCCTCACTAAGTCGCCAGAATTCTCTAGCGCCTTCTTCATAAAACTGAAATGGCAATATTCTTTATCATGAGAATAGCATGCAACATTGAAAAACCATATCAATTATTGTTTTCCTTGAAAATGCATACTCATTAGATAAAACTGTTGACTCATCAAATCGTAGCTTTCTCTTTCTCATTCTTGCTTGTGGCTGGTCAAGAGGTGGAGTTGATCGAAGTGCTAGTTCAGATAATGCACGCTCTGCATACCAGAGCACATATATTTGAAGTTAATACAAAAATTTTATCTTGGATGACAACTAAGAGAATGCATGTCACAAATAATGAACTTGAACCGACCAAATGAAATGTGCGAATCAAAATTTTCCCGTTCTGAAGAAGCAGAAGGCAGTTTTTGGGATTGCTGGGGTGGGTCGGGGACCAAAATTTCAGCCATTTCTGGACTAGATGTATCCTTCTCTTTAAAAATGTTCTCCAAGTAAGGGTCCCGTTCAAGTCTGTCTTCCGGGAGGCCTAGCATTTTTGGAACATTTTCAAAAGGGAATTCCGGAACAGTCTTACGGAGAATCTCAATTGGGAGATTCTCAGAACCACTGCCCACAATAGGTGTTCTTTGAATGCTAGAACCAGGATCTTGAAACCCAGTGTTCCCGTCTGGTATAGAAGGAGAACTGTAATGACAATATAAAGAATCTGTTACTTATTCAAAAAGACAGGATTAAAAATGGATTTTCATGATACAGAAGAGGCATACTCTTCCTCCACTTGCCTGGGCCCATATCCAACAGCATCATCGAAATTTGATGAATCCCTCGGACCATCCTATAGGGAACAAAATGACTGCACTTTGTATAAATGGAAACTTGAAAATTACATAATTAAACAAAATGAAGTAGTTGATGATACCTCGCCAATAGCAATGGCAACATAAGGATCTCTTCCTGTTGGAATTTGATCTGAAAACATAACGAATAAAATTTAACGGTAAGAACCACAAATAGAACTGCACAACATGATACAATCTAAATTCCAAGAAGCGCCAGTAATACCATTTACCTGCAAGTGTTATGTCCTCCGGGCTCCTAAGATGCTTATTGTAAGACCTAAACATAAAAACCCGTCTAATCAAGTTACATTCTTCAAAAGATGGAAGTAAAATGGGCTGCCAAAAAGTTACCCTTCGTGATAATAGTCATCATCCAAATCCAAGGCATCTAATTCAAATTTATCAGGCAATGTGACAGAGTGAAATGGCGCATGTGTTGCATCTTCTGGTAAATTAACTTCTGAAGGAGCAAACGCCTTTCTGAATCCTATCAGTAAAAATTTGCAGTCTTGATGAAGATACTCAACTTTCTTTTCATATATCCGAACCACACCAAGCAGAAGATGCCCTGACATTCTCAGAGCGATGGGGACTTCTGGGTACAAGATGCATTCTGCAAGATTCAGAAAAGGTAAACACATAGTCGACACCTTTAACCAATTGAAAAAAAAGTCCCATATATCATTATCTAAGATAGATGTCAATTATAATTAAGCAAAAATTTTTGGTACACTAGCAATTACTTTAATTATAACTTCATTAAGCTTTCTCAATGACCATTAACATGTTTAACCTTTATGAAACCCCTAATGAAACTTTGATGACCAATTTCATAACCCAGAAATCACATATACCAACCATAAAGGTTTATCAGATCTAAAAGTCACATCGTAAGGAAAAACTGCAGAGTAGGCCTCATACTTATTCATATTATAGGTCAAACTCTATCTACTTCCATTTAAATAGTTCAAGCCCAAGCCCAAACCAACCATTTCTCAATGCGAACGTGATTAAAAATCTTCAACGCAATCAGGCTTGGAATATTTTACGGATACTAATCATCTATAACCAAAATAATTGACAATTAACAAACATATTTTTGATGTATCAAATCTAATTTTGTGGTCCAAATTTTAAGCAATCTAATATTAAAGGTCTTTAATTTCAACTAGCTAACCTTTAAAACCAAAAATCCGATCTTTCCAGAGCCTGTAAATGAAATCAGTTTTATATGGTCCCTTAGCAATTTGACTAACAAAATCATTATTCTGAAAATTACCCATATAAGAAAACAAAATTTTCTCACGGAAAAAAAAAAACACAAATAGCAGGACAACTTCACTAAAAGTGTGACCTATTAACCGTGACCAACGACCCACAAAGGGCTAAAAGCTCATATGAATCAGATCAAGGAAATGGGTATGATATTACTTTGAAGAATTTATGAAAAGCCAAAAACGAATTAAAGAGAGTTTAGAGATATACGAGACAAGATAATTCTTTATTAAGAATTTCATTGGCATGACCTGATGACACTGTGCCAGAACACATGCTCATTCACTACAGCATGAGTTCACCTACACGAATCAAATTACTATAGTGAAGTAGTTACATGAACAAGCGGTGACAAACAAACTACAAACAACTCTTTTAAGACAGACATTTTGTATTTTAGCCAAAACGTTAAATACTGTGCGGTCCGAAAGTTGATAAGGAAGTATCACACTACGGTCGTCATAGAAAAGTTGTTCACATAACAACTTGCTGGGTGAGCTGCTTCTCTGTTAACTCATAAAGGACTTCGCATTAATTAAAAGATTTGTTTATTATATGCTTTGACAACGAATTTACCAATCGTTTTTTATGAGATTTATCATATACATGCATCTAACCATTATATAACAACTTTGACGAGCCACTTTCAGAACACCAAAACCAAATACAACGACAATATGTCTATACAGATTCAAAGACAATTCATACAACACAAACTTCAAATGTGACTTATTACTGTCCATAGGATAGATCAAACTGTTCCAGTTTTCAGTCAAATATTTTAAAACTAGCCATTTTTCGAATTTACATTATAGAAAAGACCGTAGCACAATCAGGCTTAGTATACTTGAAATTTGTGCTTTATAACCGGAATCATCTATTATAAGAAACCAATCTTTCCCATGTCTAACAATCTAGTACCAAAGGTTTTCTAAGGATCTTGTCCCCAAGTATTTCATCCCAATGAACTGGCAAACTGCTAGGAACAACTATGAAATATCCACGAGCATGTCCAATGAAATCTACTTGACATAGTCAGTCAGTGATTCTATATAGTCTCTTTTAAAAATTTAAAATAGAACAGAGAATCTATCCAAAAATCAATCTTTACAACAGCAAATGAACATCAAAGTACGCCCATATAATGAGACAATAATTCTTCAAGCCCGCATAAAAAGAACTGTTATCCATATCAGAAAACAAGAAATTCAAACAAGAACACCTTTAAAGAGCTATAGATGACGAAAAATTCAATCGATCTTCAACGGAAATAAGTTGGATACTAAAGGTTCAATCTTTACAACATCTTGTTCATATAAAAAACACTGACAAAAAAAGGAACATAAGAAAAAACAGTCTCCCATCTGCGAAAACAACAATTGCTCACAATCCCAAGTAAAAGGAAGCGCTACCCGTAGTCTCTTTTAAAATTCTAAAAAAGAATATAGAGTCAATCAAACAAAAATCAACCTTTACAACAGCACATGAATATCAAAGTACACCCATATAAGAAGACAGCACTTCTTCACAAGCCCACATTAAAAGAACTGTTATCCATATCAGAAAACAAGAAATTCGAACAAGAACACCTTTAAAGAGCTATAAATGACACACTAAAAATTCAATCGATCTTCAAATGAAATAAGTTGGATACTAAAGGTTCAAATGTTCAATCTTTACAACTTTTGTTCATACGAAAAACACTGGCATAAAAGAAACATTAGAAAATAACAGTCAACCATCTGAGAAAGAAAAAAAACAATTTCTCACAAACCAGGTAAAAAGAAGCATTACCCATATCAGAAAACGAGAAGCTTTTACAAGCACGCCCATAAAGAGCTCAAATTGAGATAAATCAGATCGAGAAAATAGGCAATTCTCATATCGTTCAACAAGAATAGGATGTGAAAACTAACCAACAGTTTTGGAGATATTAGTGGAGGCATATTCGGACTTCTTGAGCCTGCTCTGGAGATGTGCCGCGCACCATACGGTGCCCAGTGGGCCCTTCCGGGCCAAGAATGTGTGCGAGTAGAACATCCCGCCGCCTCCTTTCTTGCTGAAATTTGCAGTGTGTGTGTGTGTTTGGTGTGCTCTGATAGATTGTAATCAAAGGAAGTAGGAGTCCATCCGAAGAATCAAACTTAATTTCCCCGAAGCATAGCCGGTATTCCGGAGTTCGAATATAAGGCGAAAGTTGATAAGCAGGAAGATGGTGTAAGTCACCCTCCAGAGAGAGTGAGATTTTGCGGGTGGATGTGGGTAGTGGGAGGCGTGGGGTGGGGTGGCGGTGGCGGGGGGGTTAGGGTTATCAAAAGTTTCGCGCAATTAAAGCGCGGGAGAGGGAAAGAGGCGCCAATTTGAGTGAAAATGGTGCAGTGCGAAATTCATGAGTACGATTGAGTTCAAAAGTAGGACCTGAAACGTTGAGAATTTACGGCCGCTGCCATCTGGCGTTTCGGCTGCCTCGTCGATTTGAAAATATTTCCTATTTGTAATTTATGAAATTCATCCATAAATCATTAAGAAAACTTCTCATGGAAATTAATGTTCATGGCCCATCCTCAAATCTTACTTTGGGAGTAACGCACTGTGTTCTTCATTACTTGGTCACTTAGAATTATTATAAATAAATAGTCAATGTTATCCTGATTTCTAATACGTGTTTAATTATTGCTTAACTTTTTGATGCAGGGCCCAGCAGACCAGAAAAAGGGCCGGGCCATTTCGGGCTTTGGGCCTTATAAACCGGGCCGGGCCCAAATCTTAGAAATGGAGGCCCTATCCAGGCCCTAACTTTAGGGCCGAGCCCAGGGCCTTATTTTTTTCTTTTTTGTGTTGCAAAAATACTAATTCACAAAATAAATACAATTGATATGCCCTAAACCATTCAATATCTCTCTCATGACTAATGAAGTGCCTTAGAGCTTTACGTTTACTCTATTTGAGATTATTGATTAGCAACAAAGAGTAATTTTGAATCGCAAAAAGACAATCTATTCACATGAGTAAATATAAAGAAATGTGCATGTCCAAAAAGTTAAAATAAAAGAGTAAAATATGAGGTGTAGAGAGAATGATGTGCAAGAAAGAAGGGGAAAAGAAAAAAAAATGACTCAAAATGGTTTAGGGCCAGATTTAGGGCCAAAGGGCTGGGCCAAAATAGGGCCGAAAAGAGGGCCAGAAAAGGGCCAAGGGCCGGGCCTGACCCGGGCCTTTTTAGGGCCGGGCCAATTTTAGAAAATATTAGGCCTGGCCCTAGCCCAGGCCCAAGGCCCTACAGGTTAGGGCCAGCACTATTCACGTTTAGGGTCGGGCCAAAAACCGGCCGAATCGGGCCTGCCCTTGGGCCGCCGGGCCCTTTTGACACATCTAGGTAGCATTACTTATGTATCGATAGAGGGAATTATTTTGCAAAATCAAGATAGTACAGTTTAAGCCAATAAATGGCTTATGGGTAGTGAAAAATGCAAGACTATCAATAGTGAAAGACTGTCGATATAAAAAAACACTTTCACTTTGAAGAGTGCAATACTATTGATAGTGAAAAAATGCTGCTTTTTAATACACTCCATTGTTATCTTGGTGCAGCTAAAGTCAATCAATGGCTAATCAACAGTGAAAGTGCATTCACTGAAAATTGCAAGTCTATCAATAATGAGAGATGGTTTTCCAATAAACATTTGACTTTTCACAATTTTCAAGTATTATATTGCTTGAGCCAGGAGGGCAATGTTTGCACCAACAAATATCTTTTCTTTTTTTACTCGTGACATGCTTTTAATTAAATGCCAATAAATGGAATTAATTTTTAATAATATTTTCAAAAAGAAGATAATGGAAGATCCAAACTAGGAAGTGGAAGAAACCAACTTCTGAAAATGTGTCCCTATTGATAAGGGATAAGTGTGGTTGGTTACTCATTAGTGAGTAGTTATTTTTTAAGTGGGTAGTTTGTCTTTTGGCGGTAGTTATTTTCTATAATCTATCTGATGGAAGTACATGAATCATCATCGAGGGACAACTCAAAATGGCAAGCAAGTATAAAAGGAAGAGAGGGGCAACATGACAAGAGGTCGTCAAATTTACAAACCAACCCTAACTTAGAATAGTCAAGTCTGGAATATACTTGTCTTTTTCCTCTATCTTTGTCAAGTCTTCACATGATTTGCCTTATATTGATAGAAAATCCCATACATTGTCGTACTTGTATTAGTTGTGTTGTAAGAATAATCTTTATTTTAGTTGGCACATCGTTTATAGTTCTGTTTAGCATTCTTGCTTTAGTAAGTTTTCGTTTATCTTTTTAGTGAAATTCTCAGGCTTTAGAGGCAAAAAAGATTCCACACTGCTAATTGATTGTACCGTGGATGTACAAGTCGATAGTGAGTTTTCCCAACAGTGCAAACATTGGTACGCCCGGTTGGACCCTTTCAATTTGAGAGTAGGAAATGCCAACTATTTAGGGTGTGTAAAAATATATCTCCAAGATAATTCTTTGGAATTTCATGCCCGATTTGATGAATTAAGGGTCAATTTCTGGGTAGAGTTGATGAAATGTCATTCTTCGGCATCATTATTGCCTAGAAATTTTAAGTCATTGTCTATTTCATTTATATGAAGTCGACAGTGGGTGATTTAATAGAATTTTGGGATGACTTAATGGATTGTATTAATGCAAACCATATCCAGCCTATTCAACCAACAGTTTTGGTAGAAACCTCTAATGAATTACAAAGGTTTGAAAACTATGTTAAAACCATGATGGGAGTAGATCATCCATCTTTTTTAGAGGATGTACTGGATGAATTAAAAGAATGATGGGATTTAATTCATAGAGTAAGGCGGATAAGGAAGGAAGTGGAATTATTCCTTTCTATACTTGTTGAGGTTGAAAAGTTACAAACCAATAGTCACTCTTTGACTATTGAAAATAGGGTAAATTACACTAAACACCCCTGAGGTTTTACGTAATTACACTCCACTACCGCTATCTTTAAAAATTACACTCAGCTCAAAAAATAACTTTTTCTCTTACGGTATTAATGGTGCAATGCAAAAAGACATGAATGCCCCTCAGACTGTTTTCTTGGAATTTTGGAGGGAAACTTGTTTTTGGGAATTATTGGAGGGACTTCCCCTGTTTATGCCTTCTTCTTCTCTCCCCCTGAGCCCCACGGCCGCAACAGCCCCTTGCCTTGTCGCCCTTCCTTCGGCATCTTACGACGGCACCCTGTAGTGCCTCTTCCCCCGTCAGGACCCTGCAGCGCCCCTTCCTTCGGCATCTTATTCTCTCCCCTCGTCCCCCGCGGTCGCAACAGCCCCTTGCCCCGTCGCCCCTCCTCCTGCAACAGCGTCGCGCCTCACTCTCCGTTGACAGCACCCCTCCCCCCGTCGGTGACGCCGACCCCCCTTCTTCCTTCTTCTTCTCTCCCCTCGTCCCCCGCGGTCGCAACAGCCCCGTCGCCCCTCCTGCTGCAACAGTGCCACACCTCTCTCTCCGCTGACAGCGCCCTTCCCCCCGTCGGTGACGCTGACCCCCCGTCTTCCTTCTTCTTCTCTGCCCTCGTCCCCCGCGGTCGCAATAGCCCCTTGCCCCTTCGCCCCTCCTGCTGCAACAGTGCCACGCCTCACTCTCCGCTGACAGCGCCCCTTCCCCCGTTGGCGTCACCGACCCCCCTTCTTCCTTCTTATTCTTTCCCCTCGTCCCCCGCGGTCGCAACAGCCCCGTCGCCCTTCCTACAGCATCTTAAACCGACGCCGCACTCTCCACTGACAGAGTCCCTCCCCCCGTCGGCGACGCCGACCCCCATTTTCCTTCCTCCTTCTTCTCTCCCCCACAGCCGCAACAGCCCTTTACCCCTCCTTCTGCATCCCACGCCGGTAGCGTCCTTCCCCCTGTCGGTGCCCCCCTCCCCTCGTCGGCACCCCCCCTCCACTCGTCGGCGCCCCCTCCTCCATTCCTTCCTCTTATCACAGCTGCAACAGCGTCGCGCCGCCGCCCGCCAAACCCATTAGCTTTTAGATTCAACCCTAATCTTCCTTTTTTAATTGTTCTGACCAAAATGCCCTCCTTGTTTGAGTAAAGGACAAGGGGGGGGTATTTTGGGTATGAAATTTGCATAAAGTGATGTGTCAGAGAATCCTTTCACGGAGTTGGGCCTGCCGTTAAATGTGTGTAGTTGTGTGTAATGCGGGTACAAACCTCGGGGGGACGAAGTGTAATTTTTAAAGATAGCGGTAGTGAAGTGTAATTACGTAAAACCTCAGGGGTGTTTAGTGTAATTTACCCTTGAAAATAAAGTGATACCAAACATGGCTGAGACAAGACAATGTTTTGAAGATGGATGCAACCAATTCATGGTTACTAAAAGTAACACGACTACCTACGAAGATGAGTCGTCTCACAATGGCCAACTTCAATGTTATGTCCAGGCAATTCAAGTGAGTTATTCGATAAATTGCGTGAAAAATGCGTGTTGCGGATAAATCATTTGAATTCATTAACACTACTGGCTAAAACTTACGGTGTAATTAATTTTTGTAAAAGCAATATAGTGCCAAAAATGGCAAAACAATTAGATGGTATATTCTTTGTTGAAAAAAGTGCAAAGGATAATATAACTGAGGGGCAAGAATGTGTGTCATCTACTATTAAGAGCATACAACAATCTCCTATGTTGAAAGTTGTGATGGCAATTCCAAATATGGTTGCAAATGATGTCAATAATGATAAAGTTTGCAGTCATTTTATGGCTGAATACATAGAGCAACTGCTTTTATCAACAAGGAGAAAAATTTGTTCGATGAAATATGTAAATAACGAGTGTTCAAAAATCACTGTCAAGTACTTTGCTATTGATGAATTTGAGCATTTTAGTGTTGTAAATCTCACTAAAGTGCAAGAATTGTTAATCCTACTCCATCTTATAGACTTTGGAAACCAATTCTTACATTGGATATGTGGGTCACATAAAAAAACTAGTAGAAGTGCAATGGTTGATCTACTGAGATTTATTAGCATTCCTTTGAAATTTATGTTAGGAAAATACAAGGCTATCGATAGAGAAAGTCTATCGATAGAGAAAGTTTATCGATAGGAAAAGGCTGTCGATAGTGAGAGATGCAAAAAGAAGACACTTCATGGTGTATGCAAAAACAAGATAAGTTACAGCCATGACTAATCAATGTTTTCACTTCGAAAAGTCTATTGATAAGAAAAGGCTATCGATAGTGAGAAATGCAAGAAGAAAGTGGCTTGAAAGTCTTAAGACACTTCATTAGAGATATCTTGATGTGGCGAAGGCAAAAACAAGATATGTTGAAGCCAATCAATGGCTAATCAGTAGTGAAAATGTTTTCACTTCAAAAAGTGCAAGCCTATCGATAGTGGTTGGTGTATCGATAGTGAGTATTGTCTTACAAAATCAAGATGGTGCAGTTTAAGCCAATAAACGGCTTATCGATAGTGAAAAATTGCAAGGCTATCAATAGTGAAAGGCTATCGATAATGAAAATATTTTCACTTTGAAGAGTGCAATTCTATAGCAACCGGTATATCGATGTTGAATATTGTCTTGCAAAATCAAGATGATGCAGTTTAAGCTAATAAATGGCTTATTGATAGTGAAAAATGCAAGGCTATCAATAGTGAAAGGCTATCGATATGAAAAAATGCTTTCACTTTTGAAGAGTGCAATGCTATCAATAGTGAAAAAATGTTACTTTTTAATACACTCAAATGTTATCTGGGTGCAGCTAAAGTCAATCAATGGCTAATCGATAGTAAAAATGCTTTAACCGAAGATTGCAAGTCTATCGACAGTGAAAAATGCTTTCCCTTTAAAAGATTTGACTCTTCGCAATTTTCAAGTATTTAATTACTTGAGCCAGGGCCAATGTTTGCACTAAAAAATATCTTTTATTTTTTCACTAGTGACCTGCCTTTAATTAAATGTCACTAAATGACATTAACTTTTATTAATACTTGTGAAAAGGGATATAATGGAAGATTCAAACCAAGTAGTGAAAGAAACTAACTTCTGAAAATATGTCCCTCTTGACAATGAATAAATGTGATTGGTTACTTATCAGTGCGTAGTTGTTTTATAAGTGAGTAGTTATTTTCTACAAGTCTGTAGTATAAATAAAGGGTCAAAGAAGGCGCAAGATCATCATCAACAAATCAGACAAATCAAGACTTGACTTTTCAAGTCCTTTTATTTCTTTTTCCTTTCATGTTTAGAAGCTTTTGCTGTCTATCGATAGGAATTCAATTTTCAGACTTGGAAACATTGCTTTGTAAACATTCACAATCAATCAGAAGCTCTCTTTGTCTTTTACGGGCGCACAGTTTTTTACTTTAATTTTTATTTATTTATCAAAGTTTCTCACTTTCAGGAAAGTCTTCAGGCCCTAAGGGTAAAAAAGATTCTACACTTTTAATCGATTGTGTTGCAGGTGCACAAATCGATTGTGAATTTGCCCCGCAACGCAAACACAAAGTTAATCCAAATTATGCGACACATTATGGTTCACGCATTTCAAAAATCTGTAGGCTATACAGGTTCATAGCCAGTTGGTCAAAACCTCATTTTTTTTCTTTTTTTATTAGGGAGGAAGAATAGCATTGATAAAGGATATAAAGCAATTTATCCTAACCTCTTATGGCCCTGGCACCTTATGGTGCTTACAAAGTTAATATTTCCATCACGAGAGGCCATGATTAATAAAGCATCACTTGCGTATGTTTGTGTTGAAAGGGCCTAATATTTTACATATTGGAGCACCACATTAGTCAAAATAGGAACATAAGATCACTTCACTGCATCATGTCATGTACCAGTCCTGGTGGACGTCAGTTCGTGCATGACAGGCAAAAACGGTTAATGATCTAGCTTCCTTTAGATGTTCTTGTGACGCAATGTCAATAATACTAACGGTGGAAGTCTAATACTATGTAGCAAAAGTCACATATAATAGGTGTCGTAGATTCCTTGGTCTCCTCAGTATCTGACATATGAGAAAGTAAAAAAGATGAGCTAGTTAGCAATTTCATATGCAATATGTTTTTTCTTTTCGCCCAAGCAGTAGCAATGAACAGTCCTTTGCAATTGCAGTCATTATATCTGAAGCCAAAGTTGATACTACCGCTAAATCACATCTAGTCTCACCAACTTTCCAACAAGATAACCCAATTTCGGCTTTTTTTTGTGAATTTATTGATACATAAGGCTAACGCAATGGTGATGTTCTTTAAATTGGTATAACTGCAGAGCGTCGGGTTAGAGTGAATGAGTAGAGGTGAAGTACATTTTGGAGCTGCTAGGCTACATGCTGGGCTTATTCGTGGTTTTTGTGCTTTTCTTGAAGCAGAAGTATTTCGGGATAGTAAGGTAATTTTTCTTATATAGTATGGCTGGGTTGGAAAGTATGTTGCCTACAAATAAAATTATTTCTATTTGTTCCAGATGCCCCAAATAGTGGAGGCAATGTGGATCGTAATAACGTAAAGTTTCATTTGCACGCATCCTTCCATGAATACAGATTTACACGCCAAAGATCTTCTCCATTTGCACACCATTTTAAGCAACAAAGCTCGAGTGATCATCAATTCAAGTTATATATGCACTTCAAGGCAAGCACCAGCTCCTTAACATGCTCAGGCAGTTCTATTTCGAACACCCGATGCTTGCCCCAAGTCACTCGTGTTCACTTGAAGTAATGAGTCCTTAATCATGGGACTAACAAATTTCACAGGCTCCAACTGCCAGCCCCTAAATCAAGGGCCAATAGTTAATGAACTACATAAAGAGAACAGGGAAAACACCCAAGTACTAAGGTGAGAGTCTTAAACTTCTTCTCCAGGAACTATAAAGGAAGCTCAGAACAAGCGTAACCATCATTTCTCGGCTTCTAAGACGTTTTGATTCTCATTCTTGATTCATCTTACAAGAAGAAGATTAAAAAATTCAGTGCATCA
Source organism: Escallonia rubra (assembly GCA_033065855.1). Classification (NCBI taxonomy): domain Eukaryota; kingdom Viridiplantae; phylum Streptophyta; class Magnoliopsida; order Escalloniales; family Escalloniaceae; genus Escallonia; species Escallonia rubra. The sequence continues at coordinate 124,434 of JAVXUO010000294.1, read as the reverse complement.
GTTACAAGTTACAACAAAAATTCACCTCTCACCACCTTTCCTAAGCTATGCTTTATTTACCCGGATTTTCTGTCCTTCGAACAACTGCGTATGAGAGAGATGAATTGCTCATTCAGCCATCAGAATATTAAAAAACAATGAACAAAGATAATGTAAAAACATGACTATCAGATGAAACAATTAACTAAAATCAAGTTATAACATGGCTATCAGATGAAACAATGAAGAAAATTCAAGTTATAACATGACTATCAGATGAGTAGCAACTATACATTTCCGCTCATTATGCATCCTCGCATAACTAGTGCCATAAAGCATACTTCAAGATGTTGCTTGGGCTTTCTATTCCACCCACCCACCCCTGTTGAGCGAGCGTGCCATCATGGGACATACCAGGATAAGCCAAAACTGGAGATATGTGCGACAGAAGATGGATGTGGAAAGATATAACCAAATAGCCAGGTTATGGAATAGATGAAGGAGAGTGTCAACTTTAGATCAGAAAAAAGAGGCAAGAAAATGATAGGAACAAATTAAATGCAAAGGGAGCATAAGTTTGAAAATGTAACATTTTACATATGCCAAGTATTACTACATTCATCGAGATTTTGGTCTCTTCAGAAGCTTTATTAAAGTGAATTACATATATATACATATACAGACATTTTATGCATGTATATATAGGGGGTTGATCCCTATCTTGCGTTTGATAAAACGATATCTGTCATACCGTGATCCAGTCGTCAGCTGAACATCGCAGATGGCTGAGCTCACACCTTTTATATTTCAAAATCTCTCCAGCCCGCTTGTTACAGGAGTGGGCTGTGATTTTTACCAAAATCCCCCTGCCCCTCCCCTTAGTGCCAAAAAAAAAAAACACTCCATAGACCTCCTTTAAGAAGCGGGCTGTGGGGAGTTTGTTTTTTCCTTTCTCTCTTTCCTCTTCTTCTTCCCCCATCACCCACCACCAACCTCCACTAGCCACCACCACCACACACACACCTGTCACCAACCCCCGCACACACACACACATGACCACACAGAGACACTCACGACATACACACTGACACAACACACACATTCTTCGGGTCTGTGAGTGTCGTCGGTCTGTGTGTGTGTGTCTGCATGTGTATGTGAGCGGGGGTGGATGACAGGTTTGTGTGTGCGTCGTGGGTCTGTGTTGTGTAGGGATGCGCGCGAGGGTGGGTGACAGGTGGGTGTGCGTGTGGTGGGTTCGTGTGTGGAGGATGGTGGTGAGTGACGGAGGAGAAGGGGGAGGGGGGAAGAGGAGAAGAGAAAGAAAAAAACTCCCTGCACTTCTGCAAGGAGCGGCATGTTCGGAATCCTTCCTTTTTTTTTTTTCCACTAAGGGGTTGGGAGGGGCATCTGGTAAAAAGAACAGCCCGCTCCTGCAACAAGCGGGTTGGCGAGATTTTGAAAACACAAAGTGCAATCTCAGCTGTCCGCGATGTTCAGTGGAAGGCTGGATCAGCCCTTATATATATATATATATATATATCTATGCCCAAGCATTAATTAAAACTATGAAAGACTTCTTGACAAGTCAAATGGGGGTAGATATAATGCATAAGGTGAATACTTGGGCATTAGAACTACTTTCTGAAAAAATAATTGAAAAACCAATGAGAGCTCAAAACTTTGGGATGAAGGGGTACACTACCATTTGAAAATTCAGGATTCACTAGGACATTTGTACATTAACCTCCCCAGACCTTCAGATGGAGGGAGCCTCTAGCACTAGAGAAACATTTTTTCCGCTTTTAACTTAGACCATTTGTGAACCAAAAGGAACATAAAAAAGAACGCAGGGGATTCTGTAGAACCCGTGATAAACCTGCAATTCAGGAATCCTCCAATATTAGTTTGCTCTATTTACCTTGAAAATTGTTGGGCGAGTGGGAGCATGGGTCTCATCTGGAAGGAGGAAAATGCTCGCACAAACGTAATAATTAGCAGAAATGGACAAACGTACTAGCAATCAGAGGCAACCAAGAGAAAAACCAACATGAAAATGAACAATACATGTCATAATGCTTATCAATGAGAAGCACATAGCTGTGGTTAGAACTTTGGATATCGAAGCTTCTACTGCTGGTAAAACTTACCGTGTTATTAAAAGAGGTAACGGCAGCTTCTACATCCTCTTCTGAAGCGAACGAAACAAAACCAAATCCACTCGATTTTGAGGTCCCTGGAACTCGGGATACCTTTGCGCTGAGAACCTTTCCCTTCTCGGCAAAAAAGTTTTGAAGCGTCTCAGATGTTACAGTCCTTGCAAGATTACCTGCGTAAACTTTGTGAGGGCTATCGATGAATTGTGATTCTTCTGCTTGGAGAAATGATAAATCAGGAGTTGACAAAGGTTTTTCCGTCACGTTTACTTTGATGTCACGTCCTCCAATTTGCTGTAGACAAAGTAAGATGGTACCAATCAATCCTACTCTAACATAAAACTGATAGAGCCAAAATACATTTGCCGGTGACTTTTTGACCCTGATAATTAGTATTATAACCACAAATATATGCTTACTGTGCCGTTCAGCTTTTCTATCGCAGCATTTGCATCCTCAACGGTCACCATCGTAACAAAAGCAAATCGGCGGCTTCTTCCAGAATATTTATCATACATTACCTATCATCAAAGTATAAAAAGAAGGTTATCTCACGCAGTAGACTACCATAAATACCAAAACCAACAATCCTAACCTTAGCTGTGGACCTGTGGTGGTTAAACCCAGATCTCTTGCATATGGAAGCAATTACATTTTATATGTTTTGACAAGTAGGCAGGTTCATGGTTTATTTGACAATGTCTATCAGCAACATGGTTTATTCCCCAAAAAAATTACAGATACTCTGGAACCTGTGAGAGTACTTTTACAAATCATGACACCCACCCCCCCCCCCCCCGCACTGCCCTCCTCTAGATGTCATGGTTAATATGTTATCGATCATAGAAAGGGAACCACCATGTAAGATTTAAGGCATCACTAGGAACAAAACGTGTCACCATTTAATTTGATAGTCACTGCACTCTCTGTTCCCACCAGTGCCAGTGATTTTTAAGGGGAAGGGACTTGGTGCAAACCAAACTGTCATGCATTTAGATGCATTTCTCAAATCTTGGAACAGTTGAACCAAAACGCTCTTGGAGCAAGAACCTCCGCCCTAGGGTGGGCTTACCTACTATTCGATTGCGAACCGATGCCAAGCACCTAACAACACATCTTCACAGACCAAGAACTATGAGAAGTAAATTATTCGCGCAGTATACCTGCTACTTCAGTTCCAAAATTACACTTTTAAGATTTGAGCAAATTCCTACCGTACATTTTACCTTGGTCATTATTTTTGCGAACATTTGACTAAACAATTAGTACCTATTGATTTAGCAATTACCACTTGAGCGCAATAAGATGACTATGATTTCAAATCCCAAAGTGACTCAAATTTCGAAACGGATGTGCCAAAGTTCAACAGGTGAAGTGCTCGCAACTTCTCTCTAAACAAAGCACATTTTCAACAAATCAAGCTAAAATTAAAAAATGAAATTGAGCAGCACATTTACCTCGACCTTCTCAACAGCGCCGTGCTCCTCAACAATCCGCCGGAGCTCGTCGTTGTTCACCGTCCGGGGGATGTTGCCGACATAGAGCCGCCTTGCGGCCGCCTCCGACGTGGTCACGGCCGTGTCCTCGGCGACGGCAGATAGCCTCGTGGGCGCGCCATGGCTCGAACCGACATGGGAGAGGGAGAATTTCAGGGAGACCTGAAAAGGGTTCGATTGGAGGGTTCTGAGGGAGATTTTGGAGGGTGAAGGTTGTTGGGCTGTGAAGGGTTTAGCAGGGAGGAAGTTGGGTGATAAAATGGATGAGATTGTAGCCATGTTTGCTTGTGAATGAGCAAATGACAAAGGGAGGTTTTCTTTCAGCTGAGAGTGTGTAAGAGCCGGGGTTTATCGCTTTATCCAGTTGGGTGTCAGTTTTTTTTTATTAAATTTATTCTTAAAATTATTATTTAGAATCAACTACGAATAGTTGTTCAAAAGCTTCACTTTATCCACTTATATAATTCAATGTTCTTAATCAGATTTTCTAATTAGATCTATCTTTTTTTTATAAAGTTATGGTGGCTATTTGAATCTAATTATTGATATCTTTCAAAGAACAATATTTTTTGTAAAAGGAAAGGGTCCAAGTTATATTTATGGGATGAAAAATGAGAATTTTTTGAAAGAACTATGTATTTGTGATTTTCTTAAACGTATTTGATTAGGTGAATACCCAATTAATTATAGAGAAGTGAAAATCTATTGGACGGAAAGGGAATATGTACATGGTTGAATTCGGAAAATAGAACTTACGCTAGCTTTTCTCGAATGTGGGATTCAAGTAGCTTCAAAAAGCATTTAAGCACCTCTCCTTGGTTTCTTATTTAAGGAATTAGTCTGTTCGGATTTAATTTTGTTCTGATGCTCTAGGTTCAAACATATTTCTTACAAAAAATTTAGGTGCAAATCTCCCATCTAGTATTGATTAATAATAGTTGTTAAATATAATAACTCACTTTACTTAGTGAGTGTTAGGTGTCCCAATATGCGATTTTTTTTTTTAATGTTTAGAACTACAATTCAATATATCCCGTTGGTTTGTGGAATCGAACTCGGGACCTTGAGGTCATTCCTCGAGACCCTTTGCCACTTCCATCACCCCTTGGGGTTTATATGGGATCTTGTACAAACCAAATTGTAAGAAAAAAATTATCCATTTTTATATATTCATTTTTACAAGTTCATATCGAAGGATTGAGCTAAAAAAAAAAACACTTTCACACCATATAAATACTTTAGCATCATATTATCAGCTCCTTCCGTAGATTAAACCAAATTGATGAATTTATGATTAAAGATGGATAAAGATTATAGTGAACTAAATGGGGACTTTGATTTTTATCTATCCCTAGTACTCGCAACTCGTCAAAGTAGCAACTCCTCATCCAAAACGTATCATATTAACTAGTAACTCGTTATCCAAAATACTTTAGAAATAACGAGTCATGTCTCTAGTCTCCGTTATTAAAAATACCTTAGCACCATATTTACCGGTAACTCGTCAAAATAGATATGAATTTTGTCTGAACAATGTCGAGCGATTATACCTCTTATTAAATTCTAAATTTTAGATTGCTTTTAATAAAGACACATGTTACTGTAGGGCTTAACCTAAGGGTTAGTTGAATGAGGCTCAACTCAGCCTTCCTATGTGACTGTTAGGGATGGCAATGGGGCGGGTCGGGGGCGGATCTTCTAAAATCCGAACCCGCCCCGCTCGTCATGGAAATTCGCCCCGCCCCGCCACCGGGTTATTTATGTGAAATACCATAACCGATCCTATGAGAATGTAGAAAACCCGCACCCGCCCCGCCCCGCTCTCGCTGAATCGAAAAACATGTACCCCTCACCCCTGAAACACGAGCCTTCGGCAGAGAAGAAGGCAGCAGCGCCAGTGTAGCCTTCGGCAGAGAAGAAAGCAGCGGCGACGGCGTAGCCTTCGGTGGAACAGTCGCAAGCTCGACGGCAGCGGCGCCGGCGTAGCCTTCGGCAGAGAACAATGCAGCGGCACCGGCGTAGCCTTCGGTGGAGCCGTCGCAAGCTCGTCACCGTGCGGTGGAGAGTGGGCTGAGTCGGTGGCTGAGTGAGAGTGAGAGAGCCAGTGAGAGTGAGAGAGCCAGAGAGAACTGAGAAGGTTGGGATCTAGGGTTTGGGAGGAAAAGAACATATATGTAATACAAGATGGATGGCTAAGATCAAATGATATATTAGGGTAAGTATACCGGGGCGGGGCGGGTCGCGGGGCAGTTGGGCAAAATACCATACCCGGTCCTAACCCGCTACGGGTTTTTTTTTAAATACCATACCCGCCCCGTAGTCCGATCAAAGTCAAAAAAACCCGCTCCTAACGGGGCGGAGCGGGGCGGATATCCGCCGGATCGGATTTAAATTGCCATCCCTATTGACAGTGCAAACCGATGACTACCTAGACGTCTCGGTTCAGGCCCAGTACTCCGAAAATGAGAGCAATTTGCGGGCTTGTACTAAAAGTATCAAATTTTATTGCTTTTTTTCTTCTCAACATAAACCACGTAAACCCACCAACATGACAGGCTCTTTTTGGTGCGTTTATTTTTTTAGTTTTTTTCTCTAAAACAATTTTGTAAACTGAAGAAAATAAATGCGTTTGGCTCACAGTTTTTCGTTTTTTTTTTCCTTCAGTTTTTTAAACATGATTTTTTTAAAACTCCAATTTAGGAGTATTCAGTTTTGGTTTTTATTTTGAGACCACCACCACAACCACCGCCCATCTCCGCCAGTGATCGCCGACCACTACATCCCGTCGGTGGGCTGGCAGCCACCGTCAGCGACCACCACAAACCACCACCAAAGAAAAAAAAATCAAAATAAAAATTGGGTAATCAAACACCCATTTGTTTTTGTAAAAAAAAAAATTTTAACTGGTTTTTTTTTTGTTTTTTGGAAAGAGAAAACAAAAACTGGAAGTGATTTCAAACGCTACCTTAGGTAGCGGTAGCGTTTGAAAATTTTTTGTTTTTAGTTTTTTTGTTCAATTCTGAAAACTTGAAAAAAAAATATCGCCATTTAATAGACAGTTTTAGCTTTTTTTCCCTTCAGTTTTATAAATCGGTTTTCAAATTTGGGCTATTTTTTAAAACTCCATTTTAGAGTTTTTTAGTTTTGACTTTTTTTTTTTGTTTTGAGATCTACCTTTGAACTTTTGTTGGAAGTATTTTATATCTCTTCTTGGCTTCAATCTTCGTCAACAACACCTATCACCCAAGAACACCAAACCACCAACATTGACAACCAACATACCCATTTCACTACAAGAAAAGGAACTTTTAGCGACGGATTTTTTCGTCGCTAAAACCCCTTTTTTTTGTGGGTAAAGACTTTTAGCGACGGACTGTCCGTCGCAAAAAGTCCGTTGGGATAAAGGCTGTTGCTAAAAATTTGGCGACGGAAATTGGTTGTTCGTCGGTAAAAAGTTTACTTTTACCGACGGATATAAAACACTTTTACCGACGGAATAATCCGTCGGTAAAAGTATTTTTCATAATTTTTAAAATTTTGTGATTTTTGCAAAAAATATAAAAAAAGACTTTTGGCGACTGAATTTCCATCACTAAAAGTCTGTCGCTAAAAATGTGACAAATCTCCCATAAGAATATGTCGCTATATGTCTATTTGCTTAAAAGGGGAGCCTTTTAGAGACGGAAAATCCGTCGCTAAAAGTCCATTGATAAAATTGAAAACATTTTAGCGACATAATTTCGTTGCTAAAAGTCCATCAGTAAAAATTAAAAAAGTGTTGTTTTTCAAGTTTTTTTTTTATTTTTTAAGAATCCTAACTTGTTTTCAATAATTCAATTCACACAAACAATTAAATCAACTAATCTATCGACAATTAACTTAATCAACCAATCTATCAACAATTTCATTCGTTAGACTAACGTACGTGCTTTACCAAATTTAAAGTAATACAATAAGATTTAAGTAATACATCAACCACAAAAATTACATGTTTACTAAATATAATACATCACATCACAAATTCCAAAACAAAATTACAAGTTTCATGGAAATGAATAAAATACAAAGCAAAAACTTTGCTCCAAAGCCTGCACAATAGACACTCCAATCCAATATTAAACAAAAATAAAAGCAAATAGTTGAACCACCTTTAATATCAGTGGAGCTTTTCTTAGTAAAAGGTCTTCGTCCTTTTTCTTGATTGTTTCTCCCTACATAAACCATATATGAGTATTGACATTTGCATAACACGTAATATGAGCAAATAATTAAATGCCTTAGCTATATAATTTGAATTACAAAACACTTATAATTTCTTCTAAAAGAACAAAAAAAAAGAGGTTATGAAAGAACAAAGATATTTTTAGCACTTATAAGGGCTATATGTCTTATGTAAAGAGGGATAATTTAAACTGTTCGGTAGGAATTAAACATACCATATTAGATCCCTAATAAAGAGCGCATGTGGGATCATGAGCCCATTAGCAACCATAGCAAGCAACATTGAGACGGCCGAAAACCTTTAATGTTATCAGGATTCAGGAAATTCGTCCACTGGACATAAACCAAGGTCATAGTCATAGAACAATATCAAACAAGCATTTCAAATATAACCTTTTTCAACTCTGGGTGCATAAAATAGATTACCAATTGTGCAATTGGCATCCACATAAAGAGAAGTGTGGCAGTCCATCCAGATTAGTTATTAGACTAGAACAGTGATAAACATAGATACATGTATAATCACAACTACTAAGTACACTAATCACTTTGTTTTTGTGTAAGATATCCAAACTTAACCACCACTAGAAAAAACTACATCCATCCATATCATTGCCCCTTTGTTATAGTCAGCCAAGATAGCCCCACTCTGACTATTTACTGACTGAGTTAGCTTGGAGTTTCTTGAAAAAGTTTCACTATTATATACAAAACAAAAGGGGAAAACCAAAAACTGCTCATCACAATCTTTGCATCTACAATGGTTAAATAGAAAAAAATTCATAAAAGGTCATACAAATGTGGACGTAGTTCTCGAAATGAGTTTGTGTGTAATTTGGAACTCAAGAAATTATATGTCAAGCACTACAAGAGTATGCAAACAAGTGGTAGAATTCACTAAAAATCTTGCTCAATAAGAAGTATCATGGCATGTCAAGATTTTGAGTACAGTGGTGTGCAAAGCCATTTACCACTGGATAAGCCAATTGAATATTGAGCTCCAACCTTCTAAAGTCGTTTGTTGTAGGAGGGAATCTTAGAGATAATTGTATTATGCCCTTGACCACCACCACCGGGAGAAAGTCAGTGAATGATTGAACTTCATATGAAAAGCACCAATACTTAACTAATCTCTCATAATTACATGTTCTTAGATGCTACGCACATCCCATGAAAAAAAAAGTTAGGACATTGTCTTTTAAAGAGTTTGAATTTCATGGGGAAACTTTTGCTTTCAATTCCACTGCATAATTTCAATGCAATATATAATTAAAATAGACCATCTAAATCAAAACAAATTCTTGAAAAGAGATAATCATGAACCCTAACTAAATAAAACCAAAGCAAATTTGTGAATAGAAAACCAAAATTTATAAAATCACATGCAATGAATTAGTGGTATATGACGTTAAAATCGTTAATTGAGAAAGGGTAGAGATAGCCACTTACGTGACTTGGTCGAAATACCCAATAAAAGCTTGCCTACCACAAGCGTTAGAATCTATTATGCAAAATAAAGAGAAAAAATAAGAGGAAGATCAGATGCAATAGACAAATTGAGTGAGAAAGAAGAAAAATTGAGTGAGAAGGCATGTAGATATCGAGTATCTGAAAGAGAGAAAGATCGACCGAGAGAGAGAGGAACCTACCCATGTTTACGGCGGGGTTGTGGCGGGGTTACAATGGTGTAGCAAAGGTGGGCAGGGGTGGGGGCGTGGAAAAGAGAGAGAGAGAGTAGAAAGCGGCGCAGAGAAGAAAATAATGAGGAGGTAGGGTTTCTTATTAATGAACTTTTTAGCGACGGACTGATATCCGTCGCTGAAAGTCCGTCGCTAATAATTTTCAAATTATTTTTTTCAAAGCCAAAAAAATCCGATCGAAAATATAAAATCAGGAAAAACTTTTAGCGACGGAATTTCCATCGGCAATAATCCGTCGGTAAAAGTTCGTCGCAAAAAGTTTTTACCAACGGATATTACGTCGGTAAAAACCTTTAGTGACGGACTTTTACCAACGGAAAAATCCGTCGCTAAAAGCTACTTTTACCGACAGATTTTGATCCGTCCCTAAAAGTCCGTCGATAAAGGTCAATTTTCTTGTAGTGTTTGTTGCATCATCCACCACTACCACCAATGACCAGCATCCACCAGAATACCAAACTTACCAGCACCGTCAACCACTATAGTCACTGATCGTCGCCACCACCACTAGTGACCAACACCCACGAACACCATCGACCACTGTTACTACTGATAATTACAACCACCACCACCACTAACCAACACCGATGAACACCAAATCACTAACATCGGTCACCACCACGGCACAACCATTCTTATAAATCCAAATCACCATCGTACCAACCACCATTGTCCCTACAACAAACACCACCAAACGATTTCATTTCTCGATTAGCTCTAGTATCTTCAATTTGCGCAGGTAAATTCCAAGCCAATTAAACCCATTCACCCAATCAAACCAATAAAGCCCTAATTCGCTAGCTAGTATGTTAATACAATAGCAGACGGTGGTGGAGGTGATGTGTTTGTCGTGGTGGGGGGGCTTCTAGTTGTTGAATATAAGAACTCAGAAAACTCTCAAGTTTTGGAAAATGAAAGAAAAGAGGAGAGAGAAAAAATAGAAAAAATAAAATAAAATCTAATTATACAAAACTGTATCAAACAACCCATCAGTTTTGTCAAAAATAATAAAGATGTATTGATTTTGATTTTTCTGAAAATGAAAACTGAAATGCGTTTCAAACATATCCTAAAAATAACCATCATGTACACTGTTCACAAAAACATTGAAATAAAATAATACACAATCAATACACCAAAATAGAGATTTAAGTTAAGTTACGGTTACATCTAGACATCTAGGAATGACAATATGAGTTGTACCAACAGAGTCTCGGCAAATCTATTGGAGCGAGTTATTTTTTACTTACAGAATTGAGGCCGGGTTCAGTATAAAAGTACAAGATCTGGAGAAGTTTTCAGTTATGAATGTTTTTTACTAGTGGACTGTCCATGCCCTACTTATTATTACTACTATATTATCTACTAAATCAGTGTTTACCGATGCGTGAAAATTTCTTATACCATTGTTTTTAATGTTTTATTTGCATATGACCTTTAACCGTATTGGCATTAGGTACACGTTTGTTCCCTTATGAAGGATAATCTGCTAATTTTTTTTTTGACACAACGATAGAAATCTCTTTTTTCACATATTAGAGTTGCCGCAAGACTTAAACTTTATGACTTTATGATTTTCTTTGAAAGATATAATATGTATATATGCAAATAAACATTGGCAAAACCTCACAACTTCATCGTCTAAGTAGTGATAGCCATAATCTAGCCTATATTGCATTATGACAAAAAACTATACACAAGTGCGAAAAAAGGAAAGTAAAAACAAAGCACTTTCATAGCTTCTAAAATTGCACTAGGGTAACCAAATCCAAATTCCACCACTCCCGAAGCACAAAAAATTGGCGCGAGCTACCTGATGCGCCAATTTAGAAGCCAAATCCTGCTTTCCAGCTAACACACACGAAATATGTACGACATGCGCAGATACATTGGTATAACATAAGTTAAAAAAGATTGTGACTACGTGGAGGAATATGAAAATCATCTGCCATCTGAGATAGAAAATCTTGATTAGTAAAAATTAAAATGACAGGGCGTTCTTTATGTGATAATGATCAAAAGAGTACAGAACCCCGAGGGCATGAACAGAAAGCAGATTCGTCGCAAACAAAGATCGAGTCAAAGAACCAATTTGTACGTGCTTCTCAGACTAAGCAATCGTTGGAAAGCCAGACTTAGCCATAGGCCCACCAAACATGGTTACCGGAAAAATATTGAACAGGTGCCAGAGACAAGTTACAAGAGCATGGACTCCTAGAGTGTAACGTAAGCACATCAAATAACCGCCTGCTTATGCAAGAGGCCAAAAAGGTTAGATAAACACCGACTGAAACGACGAGTATAATAAATATCGGTAACTAACACCCAAATCTAGTACAGGGTTGCAAAAGATGAGAAGCTAAAATACAGCTTTATTACAACCCTTTCAGATAAACCAGTAACCGTTGTACAAAGAAACATGTGCATAACCGCTAGTTTTTCAAGTAAAGGCTTCTCCAACCAATGTTGTACTAGTCAAAACCTGCAGGCTTGACAGATATTGAAAGAAAATGCCGATCGAGAGGCCAAACCGTATTCCCCTGACTTCCTCACAATGAAGGAAAGGGTGACCAAGTGACTCTGAGGATGTCAAGCATAAAGGGCGTTCCCCCAAGACACGACAATGCCTATGGATCAATGCATCGCGTAACGAAAATTGATTATGCAAAAATTGCCAAAGAAAAGCGAAGATTTTTGTTAGTAACAATAATTTCCATAGTTTACTCATACCGCTGAGGGATTAACCTTTGCAAAACTACTCAAGTCGTCTGAACAAATACCCTCAAACTCAAATCTGGCCTTGACATGATATGCAGACTGAAGTGTGAAATCCCCATGAGAGGTGTGAACCCATTCAAGTGAGTCCTCCACACCATAGAGGGAGTCGTTGAGACGAATGCAAAGATAAAATAATGTGTACAATATGTTAAGGAAACAAGGCATTTACTTGTCATGGATCCTACACAGAGGTATCTTGAGCAAAAAGTGAGTCAATAGACAAGGTAGTATGGATGGATGGTCAGTCAATCACAAGCTGATTAGGAGGAAATCATGGAATCCCGTAGAGAGATTCACTGTCCATTTCCCACTACACGATACAAAACCTACTTCAAAAGGCCTTTGCTAACTAAAACACTACACCAAATTCAGAAATCCCATGTAGTGGTGAGCAGGAAAATAATAGAATGAGCACAATTAATACCTGTTACACATCATTTGTGACACAAGAGTAGACGGTTAAGTCCAAACACGCCATGCCTATTTAGCCAAAAGGGCGTCATTAATGAACATAGTGATACAAAATCCAAGTCCTTCCAACTTCTTTGGAAGATAGAATATATACCACGCTACCTAGTGAATTGAACGCCTATCTCCATATCCCACCCACTAGAATCGTGCAAAGATCTAATCAAATCTGAATACAAAGACACTTAAGAAACTTGTAAACCAACATGTAATGCAACAAAAAAGAACATGGAACTAAGAGGAGACGTTTCTACAAGGCACATCGGTCCTGAATATGTTGAATAAGATCTTAAAAGAACGTAGTACAATCGGGTCCACCATCCCATTGAATGCCAAATATTTCCCAAAATAGATAAGTCATTGCAATTAGCAAACTTTCCCGATAAGAATGAGTGCAGAGCCTGGGGCATATTAGGACTTAACCATAAACTCGACTTACTCCAATTAATTCTTTGACCCGAGGAATCATAATATGCCAAGACATCATATTATGAACTAGACTTTTGGGGCAAGTGAAAGAAACGAAAAATATCATCCGCATACATCAAATGACTAAGCCTAGGAGACTGCCAACCAACGTGAATACCCTGAATCAAATGATGCTCTTCGACAAATTACAACTCTGTAGACAGAGCCTTAGAACATAGAATAAAGAAAAACATTGAAAGCAGATCCCTTTGCTTAATACTGTAGGGAAGGTTAAAAATCAGAAGTGATACTACCATTAACCAAGACTAAGAAACAATAGGAACATATTGCAATGAGTCGGGAAGTGGAATTGTTTAAGAACAGCCTCAAAAAAATCTCAACACAATCGATCATAGACCTTACTCATGTCAAGTTTGAAAGAGGTCCAACATGATTTTTCCATGCTTTCGTTTTTGAATCAACTATGCCAATTCTTAAGCTAAAAGAACATTATCAGACAAGAAAAGGTCAGCCACATAACCATTTTGACAAGGGGAGATGAATGTATTGGCTTCAGCCAATTAACCAGAAACTTATAAATAATTTTGTGAAGAACTGTGCACAGGTTAATCGGTTGAAAATCAACTGTTTACTCGGAAGGATTATTTATGCAATTAAAGTAATGAAAGTGTGATTGACCACCTTGAGAAGATAGATGGAGTTGACAAAGGACAAAACCAAAGCAGTTTATCTCTCTCCAAAAGGTCCCAGCATTATTGATATACCACGGCTAGGAAACCATCCGACTCCAAAGGCTTCAAACCACCATCTAAAAGACAACCTTAACAATCTTAGAGGCCGTTGACAGAGAAGAAAGATCTACTATTTGATTTGAAACAAGCCTCTTTTGCATAAAAAACACCGAATAAAAATTAAATTGCCCTATAGACTCACCCAAGCGAGGCCCGAAGAACTAATAGAGAACGCCAAGAGAAAATGTTGCACCAAAGTATGATGAACTTCTTCCTCGTTATGCCTCCACTCTCCCTGAGCATTTTTAAGAGACTGTCAGGTTTTTATGCGGTCATCCAAAGTTGGATCCCCATAAAGAAAATCCAAATGATCTATTACTGCACTGGGACACAAAAGAGGATCACATCTAAGCACATCCAAGCTCATCAGTGATCGCCACCCTCAACCAAAACCCACTAGAGCACCCTACAGGATCCAAACAAAGATATTCTTGAAAACCTATACGATGAGACTTGCAGGGAACTAGATGACAATCCAATTATAGTTGCCATCAGAGTATCACATTAAGGGAATGGTTTTAAGTCAAGGGATTAGCTGATCGAACTGTTAGCGATTGAACCATACCACCACAGTTGCAGCACATAAATCTCATTGACAAAGTGGGGGTTAATTCGGGTCAATAGCCAAAACCCTCAAAGAAGGGAAAAAAGATCAACACATCAGGCAATCCTCGATTCAACCCGTATGACTTTATAGGAAATGGGTCTATCACCTTGTGTTGTACTTTTGTATGTGTTCCAAAAGACATGAATGCATGTAGGGCCCATTCCCGATCCCCTACCTATTTTATTGAATTTGAGATCCAAAAAATTGACTAAAGGGTTGCTCTCTTCCAAAAAAAAAAGGCTGCTGCCTTTTGACATTGAGAAAATACAAGATGCTGATTTTGTTGAAAAATTGGAGATTCATCTCCTGATGCCTTTTTCTTAACTAATGGAAAAGATGCTCCGCAACCACCTTATCTCTTTCCATTACTTATCTATCAAGCCTTTAGCCTTTCCTTTTCTCTATATAAAAGCCACTCGGCCAAGCCTTAAACATACAAAAAAAAAAAAATTGCTTTGCAAAACCAAAACACTTATACACTTGCCCCAAAATTCTCTCATACACTTTTGATAATTTTAGACACATATTTCGGTATTGTGTGAGCTGTGGAAGAGGAAAGTAAGATACATATTTTTGGTATTGAAACACACACAATACCGAAATATGTGTCTAAGAGACCTTTCTACAAGGCACGTCGGTCCTAAATATGTTGAATAAGACCTTAAAAGAGCGTAGTACAATCGAGTCCACCATCCCATTGAATGCCCAAATACTTCCCAAAAAGAGACAAGTCATTGCAATTAGCAAACTTGCCCAATAAGAATGAGTGCAGAGCCTGGCCATATTAGGACTTAACCATAAACTCGACTTACTCCAATTAATTTTTTAACCCGAGTGATCATAATATGCCAATACATCATATTGTGAATTAGACTCTTGGGGCAAGTGAAAGAAACAGATAATATCATCTGCATACATCAAATAAGTAAGCCAAGGAGACTGCCGACCAACGTGAATACCCTGAATCAAATGATGCTCTTTGACAAATTGCAACTATGCTGACAAAACCTTAGAACATAGAATAAAGAAAAAACATTGAAAGCAGATAGATCTCTTTGCTTAATACTGTAGGGAAGGTTGAAAATCAGAAGTGATACTACCATTAATCAGGACTAAGAAACAGTTGTAACACATTGCAATGAGCCGGGAAGTGGAATTTTTTGAAAACAGGCCTAAAAAAAAGGGGTAAATGCTCTTTGACCCCCTGCCTGTACTTTAGGGCGGTTGCAATATGGCCCCCTCTTCTAAAAAAAGTTGAACTAAACCTCCCTGCACTCAACAAAACTTGGCAAAAATGAGCGGCTGTAACTGAACTTGTCGAAATATCATAACTACCCTTCTTTTAAATAGAATTAAAGACCCGTTCTCAAACCATTTGGGGCGAGTGAAAGTGGTGGTGAAGGGAGAATGGAGAGAAGAGCAAGGAGCAGTGGCTGCAGGACAAAGGGCGGCGACGCGGGGCTGTTGTGGTCGTAGATGGCGAGGGGATAGAAGAGGAATGAAGAGAGGGGGTCGGCGTCGTCGACCAGGGGGGGACTGCCGACGCAGAATGGAGAGCGAGGGGATAGAAGAGGAAGGAAGATAAAAGGGGGTCGGCATCGCCAATAGGGGGAGGGGGCTACCGGCAGAGCGGGGCTGTTATGGGAGGTGAAGAGGAAGGAAGAGAGATGAAGGGGGTCGATGTCGCCGATTGGGGGAAGGGGGCTGTCGAGGGACAACGTGGCTGTTGCCGTATCGGGGGGAGAGAAGAGGAAAGAAGAGAGAGGAGGGGGGTCGGCGTCATTGACGGGGGCAGGGGGCGC
This sequence comes from Escallonia rubra, assembly GCA_033065855.1. Taxonomy (NCBI): domain Eukaryota; kingdom Viridiplantae; phylum Streptophyta; class Magnoliopsida; order Escalloniales; family Escalloniaceae; genus Escallonia; species Escallonia rubra. Next base: position 108,010 of record JAVXUO010000294.1, on the reverse strand, counting down.
CGGCGTTAGTTGTCGAAAGAGTTTGGCGGTGCAGGGGTGACAGAGATTAAGGTTTCTGTGGGGGAAATTTGGGTTTGGGAAGGGCACGGTCGAGTTGGGTCGGGTCAGGTTGGCATGTAGTGGGTCTGGTTATGCCCACTGAATTTTTAAAATTATATTACCAAAATTCAAATATTCAATTTTTTTCTTGGTTTTGTTTTGCTGTTGGCCTTAAAAAGGTATGTTTGCAAATGAGATGAAATGGAAATGGTCACTTTTTGCAAATTTTCTAGGGTTTGCAATGAAGTGAAATGAATTTGGTGACTTTTTGGGCGAATTTTTTGCAAGTCTTTAGCATTTTATTAGGTTAAAATGGTAGTTTCATCCTAAAGTTGTAGGTTCTGGGAGCCAAGCATTTCCTGCCCAAAAATTATGTTAACTTGGATGAAAACCGTCCATTTTGCCCAGTTTCGTGAAGTGCAGGGAGGTTTAGTTCAACTTTTTTTAGACGAGGGGGCCATTTTGCAACCGCCCTAAAGTACAGGGAGTCAAAGAGCATTTACCCCTAAAATCTCAACACAGTCGATCATAGGCCTTACTCATGTCAAGTTTCAAAGAGGTCCAAAATGATTTTTCCATACCTTCGATTCTGAATCAACTATGTCAATTCTTGAGCTAAAAGAACATTATTAGATAGGAAATGGTCCGCTATAAAAACCATTTTGACAAGAGGAGATAAATGTATTGGCTTTAGCCGATTAACCAGAACCTTAAAAATTATTTTATAAAGAACTGTGCACAGGTTAGTCGGTCGAAAATCAACTGTTTACTCAGGAGGATTATTTATGGAATTAAAGTAATAAAAGTGTGATTGACCGCCTTGAGAAGATAGCTGGTGTTGAGAAAGGACAAAACCGAAGCCGTTTATCCATCTCCAAAAGGTCCTAGCATTAATGATACACCACGGCTAGGAAAACATCTAGCTCCAAAGGCTTCAAACCACCAATCTAAAAGACAACCTTAGCGATCTCAAAGGCCATTGACAGAGAAGAAAGATCTTCTATTTGATTCGAAACAAGCCTCTTTTGCATCTAAAACACCAAAGGAAAATTAAACTGCCCCATAGACTCACCTAAGCGAGGCCCATAGAACTAATAGAGAACATTGAGAGAAAATGTTACATCCAGAGACTCTTATTCTGCCGATGATAGATCAGAGTAGACGTAAAAAAAAATTTGTGTTACGATCACACCAGTCTAGCCATTGAGAATGAGCACGCTCGACTCAATACATCTCTTTAAAGTGTAATGAATGGTCTAAGGTACACCAAAGGTGATGATCCGTTGCATAAAGTTCTAAATGGTTCAATAATAAATGTTGTACCTAGACTAATTGCTCCCAAAAGTCCTCACCGTGTTGTGTCACATTATGCTAACAGTTCTTATTACAAGATAGAAGTAACTCATGAGGTTTAGAAAATGTGAAACTACTTGGAATATCCTAGAATCCTCAACTGAAAATGCCCATGCTAGCAAAATGTAACCACGTCTCTTTAAAGTGAAATAGAGGTTGTCAAGTGAACGGAAGGATGAGCCGTGTCAAAAAACAAAGGGGCACGATCTGAGCACTGAATGTCCGAATTCGTTGCCTAGGAGTAAGGATGTCCTTGTAACCAATCAGGAGTACACATTATTCTGTCCAATCGCTTATAAATTATTGCATGACCTGAAAGCCCTCATGTTGAAGTGCACAAACGACCAACAGTGTGCACATCAACAAGTCTCAGACCAGCAATAAAATCCTTGAGGTAATGTGAAATGGGAATTCAAGAAGAATGACAACTAGGTTTTTTCGGTGGAGATAAAACATGATTAAAATCCCGCACAGTAACAAAGGTTCTACGAGGGAAGAAAGTAAAGACGAAATACGTTGTTAGGTTTTTATGCAGTCATCCAGAGTTGGATCCCCATCCAAATGACCTATTACTGCACTGGGACACAAAAGTTGCACCACAACGAGATGAGGATCACATCTAAGCACATCTAAGCACATCCAAGCTCATCAGTGATCGCCACCCCAACCAAAACCCACCAGAGCGCCCTATAGGATCCACATGAAGATCTTCTTGAAAACCTATTCGACAAAACTTACAAGGAACTAGATGGCAATCCAATTATAGTTTCCATCGGAGTATCACATTAAGGGAATGATTTCGAATCAAGGGATTAGCTGATCGAACTGTTAGCAGTTGACCCATACCACCACAGTTGCAACACAGGAATCTCATTGAAAAAGTGAGGGTTGATTAGGGTCAATAGCCAAAACCCTCAAAGAAGGGGAAAACGATCAACACATTAGGCAACCCCCGATTCAACCTGTATGAATTTATAGGAAATGTGTCTATCACATTGGCCTCTGGTACTTTGATTTGTAAGCTTGCTTTACATTATACCTTTGCATGGACAAACATTGAAAGTGGTGTGCATCACTTTTGGGTGAAATGGGTTATATTTTGTGGCAGGTGGTGTCACTTATATTTGTTTTAGGGTTAAGAAAAGTTTAGTCATCATATATAAGTGGAGCAAATAACACTTTTGGTTTTCTAATCTTTGGACTAAATACACGAACACCCTCTTAAACTATGGACTTGAGGCAAAATTCCCTAAACATCAATTCATGTCAAATAAGTTCATCAAGTTAAGTCTACCTCAAAGAACTAAAACAAAGTGCAAAGGACAGCTTTGCCTTTGACCAACAATTCATAAAACGCCAAACATTACGTACCCTCCGGCTCTCCCATGTCCAAATATCTCATATTGCATTTATGTTGCTTTACCTTCACCTTGACCCCCAAACCACAAGCACCACACCATTCACACATTCACACCTATCAAGCCCACAATCACCACACCACGGGCCATCATCGTTTCCTTACTTATTCCCCACCTAGGCATGGATCGCACTCACACCACCATTCTCCAGAATCTTGTTTCTCTCCCACCGCACTAACTCTTACATATGGTTTTGATTTGTATTTTTTGGGCGATCGTGAAATACGAGGTTTTAATGGCTCATTACATATGGTTTTGTGAAGAATTAGGTGGTATTGTTGTGGAAATGTTAATTCGAGGAAAATATTCACTAATTATGTCGGAAAAAAAAGTGAAAAGAATAAACTAGTGAAGAATGGGAAAAACTATGCCATGTGGGAGGAAAGTTTCAATTCAAAAGAGATTACCTATGTGCATTATATTCTCTGTGAGTGTATGTATATAACCTACCATACCTTAACCATGGATCCAATGTCTTTTCCGTCACATCTCCTTGGGACAGGAAAATTTATGGCGATTCTTATTGCATAATATGTTGACCGCTTAGATTTGTTGGTTGGACGTCTATGGCAAAACAATACAGCTATGGCAAATAAAGTAAGATAAATTCCTACTTAAGAATTGTAAAAGCCTAACAAGGGGCAATTTTGCCTTAAAATTATGCATTTGGGACACATGGTGGGACGCCGCATCGGTATGCCCCGAGCCAATGTTTCCATCTATGCCTTTTGTCACTCGGACTGGGCCAGTTGCCCACTCACCCGGCGTTCCGTTACCGGATATTTTGTTTCCTTGGGAAATTCCCCCATTTCATGGCGTACCAAGAAACAACCGACAGTTTCTCGATCATCTATTGAGGCAGAATACCGTTCGATGGCGGTAACCACTTGCGAGCTCACTTAGCTCAAATCCTTTCTTCTCTCTCTTAGCGTTCACCATGATCGTCCCATGAGACTCTTCTGTGACAATAAAGCGGCATTACATATTGCTTCGAACCCGGTCTTTCATGAAAGGACCAAGTACATTGAGATTGACTGTCACTACGTTAGAGAGCAGCTAATTGCCGGCAACATTAGTACCGCACATGTTCGCACAGCACAGCACAACAGGTCGCCAACATCTTCACTAAGGCACTTGGGCGTCACCGGTTTCATTATCTTTGCGGCAAGTTGGGCATTCAAAATCTCCATGCTCCAACTTGAGGGGGAGTATCAATCGAGATTATGCACATGTTAAATAAGTGTTTAACTTTAGAATCTTGACAATCCATAACAAATGCCATGCACATGTTAAATAAGTGCTAAACTTTAGAGTCTTGACAGTCCATAACAAATGCCATGATCTATTTCACTTCCTTCTTGTATAGCTTAAGTTTTGGGCATAGTTATCGGATTTCCATCTTTTATAGCTTCATTTTAGCCCATAGAATTAGCTCTTCAGTGTATATTTATAGTGTTACATGTAAATGAGATACAACACAACAATTGATACCATTTTTGTCAAAACAATACAGCTATGGCAAATAAAGTAAGATAAATTCCTACTTAAGAATTGTAAAAGCCTAACAAGGGGCAATTTTGCCTTAAAATTATGCATTTGGGACACATGGTAATCATGCGAATGTTTCCATCTATTTCTTAACAAGTAACCATTGTCAAGAGGTCTATGTATTCAAGTTCAGTGGGCCGAAGGGTGAACTTGTCGGGTTAAATAGTTTAGGGACCGAGTTACCACGAGTCACTAGTGTAGAGAGTATTACTGTAATTTATCTTAATTTTTATATAATTCGATTGTTCGCCATCCTATGTTTAGTCATTATTCCATGCTAAATCTGTTACTCCGTCACTGACACTCAAATAATTGGGATGGAGCATTTTTGTCGACCGAGTAATCTACACTTAAAAATTTTACCATCACACCACCAAATTAAAAAAAGTTTTATCATGTGCATTAGACGATCGCGCTGCATAGACAAAACCGAAACATTAGGTTACCCAGCCGTAGAATGTTTACTGCACTAAGAGGATGGAAATATTTTTCTGACGTTTCATGCTCAACCCAAATCTCAACATGGATATTTTTGCATTTGCGCCTTCAGCCTTGTAAAGGTTTGCATGGTATGATTTGGGAATCTTTTACTTACCGAATAACATCCTGACATGCACACTCAGGTCACTAGAAAATTAACCTAAACGGGTTTAGTGGTCACCAAAACTGGCTGCAGTACCATCCTTACAAGTGCAACAGCCATATTGTACAGCTGAAACCTGGCAGTTTTGGTGGTAGCCGTGCAGTACAAACCCTAAAAACCAGTGTCTGCCTCGCCATTTTAGGCAAGTCTGCTACCGAGTCGTGCGTGCTAGGCACTAGGCATTATAGCCATCAGCCACAGCGCCCAGAACCGGACGGTAAACATTCTGCAGAGAATCTCTGTTGCATGGCAGGGATGAAGACAAAAACATGAAGCTGACCCAGCATTCATTAGCCATTGGTTATGTATATATGTCGCATACAAAATGAGGTGACTCTTTTGGTATTTACTTGTTTAGGGTGGAAATTTTCATCTTCAAGCTGTTTGTCGTTCCGCATATTCAAATTAAACGCTCAATGTTTTTCATCTTACGCACTAACGATTAGTATAATCTTTAGAATTGATCAAAATGGTTAAGGTACAAGATGAAATCGAGTTATGTTTGACGATTGTGATTACTGAGCTGAATAAGAAACTCATGTAATAACAAACTGATGAAAAAAAATCATATAGTTTAATTCATTGAATAATATGGTGCATTTGTACACAAAGTTTGTACCCTTTACTGAAATGATGACGTGGTTGCTATTTTACCAATATATATTTAGAGAATGATGTTGTTAGCAGAGATTATTTTCAAAAGAAAGTAAACTGGGTGTAACTTGATTTTTTGGGACACCACATAAAAATAAAAAAAGTTAAGTTTAAATAACTAAAAAGTAAAGCTTAAATATCAGGAAAAAATTATAAGGTGTCAGTAATGACCCTTCAGCACATATTTATGCTAGGTTTCTATTGTATGCAATTGCACGTGTGCTTAATCAATAAAGAAATTTACATTCAAAGAATTAATTAATTAGTAAAACTCATGCACCATTAACGGCAAATTTTTTAGCTTTAGCGACAAATAAACTCTCACGATGTAAGCAGTTGCCAGTCACGCGAGAACCAGAAGCTAAGCCATGGCGGTGCATTTGCAATCAAAAGGCATTTCCAAGAAAAGAATATAAGCACAAAATGCCTGCATATACAGCTTTTCCGCAGTGTCCACTCTCTCACTCCCAATCACAGTTTTTCCTCTCTTTTCAAAAAATTTCCCTTCAACAAACAACCCTCTGAGAAACATGTCTTAAAACTACCACAACCCCCCTTCTTCAAGAACCCTTTTCCCTCCAGGTACCTTTCTCTCCAATTCTGTGTTCATATTGTTTTCTCTGTCTGCTTATGTGCATTTATGAGTGAATAATGCAGTTGGTGTCTTTTTGTTTGTATGGGTACTCATGAAATAATTTCAGGATTTTTGTTTTTTTTTTTGGTTTTGTTTTTGTCTTGCTTCTGTTTATGCCTCCATTTGAGCACTCTGTTCGTTTCATGAAGTGAACCTTTCAATTTTCCTGCTCCATCAACAACCCATTTTTAGTTTCTACATTGGAGTCTGCAAATTTCCATATTCCCAAGTAAAAATTGTTTCAGCGATAAACCCTCTCTCTCTAAAATGTTATTTTCTCTCTCTACTCTGTTGTTCATGCTTTCAGTTTCAAAGTATGAGATAACCTTTGTCATTGTTCTCAAATCCTCCGAATCTTGTGTTTTCATCAGGATATAAATGCATAACGGATATTTCATAATTGCACTTGTTATGGGTTACCAAAATTTCAGGAGGAAAAAAATTCAAAGTTTCTGTCTAATACTCTGCTTTCGTAACGGCTCTGTAATTTCCCTCATGGTATTTTATCCCATTTTTCTAGGGTTGTAAAATTTTCAAACACTTGCTTGCAGGTCACTAGTAGCTGCACAACGGACAGGCTCCTTGAACACAATGGCAAATCAGAACCAAAACCAAAACCAGAATAGGAATCAAAACCAGAACCAGCACTCAGCAAACCCTAGCCAAAATGCAAACCCAAATGAGGATTTTGATCTTAGAGAGACCTCACCAAGCCTGGGTGGTGGAAGAGTGCCAGGAAATGACAGAGTTTGCACAGCCTTTGACTTGGTTGAGCAAATGCACTATCTTTATTTGAGGGTGGTGAAGGCCAAGGAGTTGCCAGAAAAAGATGGCAACGGTTCTCCTGACCCTTATGTTGAAGTCAAACTTGGTAATTTTAAGGGTGTTACAAAGCATTTTGAGAATAGTCTTAACCCAGAATGGAATCAGGTATTTGCATTGATAAGAGAAGGGATTCAGGCCTCAGTTATCGAGGTTACGGTGAAGGATAAGGACAATCATGGGAGGGATGATTTCATTGGGAGGGTTTGTGTTGATGTTGGTGAAGTTCCCAAAAGGGTTCCTCCCGATAGCCCTTTGGCGCCGGAGTGGTATTGGCTGGAGAATAGAAGGGGTGAGAGGGCTAAAGGGGAGCTCATGTTTGCTATTTGGATGGGGACGCAGGCCGATGAAGCCTTCCCCGAGGCTTGGCATTTGGATGCTACAACTGTCAGTGGTGATGGTGTTGCTAGTATAAGATCAAAAGTGTATTTATCACCCAGGCTTTGGTATCTTAGGGTTAATGTGATTGAGGCTCAGGAATTGCAACACAGTGATAGGAATAGGCAGCCAGAGGCTTACGTGAAAGTTGCACTTGGAAAAATGGTTTTGAGGACTAAAATCTCTGTTAGTAGGAATGTGACTCCGATGTGGAATGAGGACTTGATGTTTGTGGTTGCTGAACCTTTTGAAGATCGTTTGGTCCTGAGTGTGGAAGATAAAGTTGGTAATAATAAGGAGGAAGTGTTGGGGAAGTTTTCTATTCCACTGCATGATGTGGAGAAGAGGCTAGATAATAGAACTCCTGCTAGTAGGTGGTATTATCTTGAGAAACATACACAGAATGAAAATGGGCAGACGAATGTTGTGAAACTGAACAGTAGGCTTCATTTGAGAGTATGTTTGGATGGTGGCTATCATGTGCTTGATGAATTAACTCACTACAGTAGTGATCTTAGAGCAACTGCGAAGCAGCTGTGGACACCTAGCATTGGGGTACTTGAATTGGGGGTTTTGAATGCTCAAGGATTGTTACCAATGAAAACGAAAAATGGCCGTGGAACCACAGATGCTTATTGTGTGGCGAAGTATGGGCAGAAATGGATCAGGACAAGAACTATCATGGATAGTTTTAGTCCTAAATGGAACGAACAATATACATGGGAGGTTTTTGATCCATGCACTGTTATCACCATTGGAGTGTTTGATAATTGTCATTTACAAGGGGTAGATAAAGGTGGGGGAGCCAAGGATCCAAGAATAGGGAAAGTGAGGATTCGGCTTTCTACGCTTGAAAGTGATCGTGTTTACACTCATTCCTATCCACTTATAGTCCTGCAGCCTTCTGGAGTTAAGAAGATGGGGGAAATTCAGTTAGCTGTGAGGTTTACATCCTCGTCTTTGCTCAATTTGCTCCAAATGTATTCGCAGCCCCTGTTGCCAAAAATGCATTATCTTCACCCGCTATCTATTTTTCAGATTGATAGCTTGAGGCACCAAGCTACTCAGATTGTTTCCATGAGGCTGAGCCGTGCTGAGCCGCCACTGAGGAAGGAGGTTGTGGAGTATATGCTTGATGTGGGTTCACAGATGTGGAGCGTACGAAAAAGCAAAGCAAATTATTGTAGAATTATCGAGGTCATCTTGGGCTTAGCCGCATTATTCAGATGGTTTAATCAAATATGCAATTGGAAGAGCCCTTTTGTGACTGTACTTGTTCACATCTTGTTCTTGGCATTTGTTATCTACCCGCAACTGATCTTGAGCACAATGTTTCTCTACCTTTTCTTGATTGGGATATGGAAGTACAGATTGAGGCCAAGACACCCTCCTCACATGGACATCAAACTTTCTCAGGCTGACAGAGCGCATGTGGATGAATTGGATGAAGAGTTTGATACTTTCCCAACTTCTAAGCAACCTGATGTTATTAGGATGCGATATGATCGAATGAGAAGTATTGGTTCCAGGATGCAAACAGTGGCGGGTGACTTGGCTACTCAAGGGGAGAGGTTACATAATCTTCTGAGCTGGCGGGATCCAAGAGCTACGGCTCTGTTTTTGATCTTCTGTCTTGTTGCTGCTACTGTGCTGTGTGTTACTCCCTTCCGTGTGATGGCTGTCATCATGGTCTTTTATGTGCTAAGGCATCCAAGGTTCCGTGATAAGCTGCCTTCCCTGCCCTCGAACTTCTTCCGGAGATTGCCAGCAAAAACAGACGGCTTGTTGTGAGAGTACGGTTTCCCTTTGAGGTGTCCCTGCCAAGACCATTAGTTTCTTTTTTTGGTTGCTGAAGACCGTCAGTTTCTTATGCTATGTATATGTCCGTAGACCAGACGCACTATTATGAAGCCATTTTGTTTCGTCACTTGTGGCCAGGTGTTGGGTTTTGGTAGGAAACATGTTTATTTTGCCATACACCTGTACCACTCTGGCTGTTTATGAGAATATCTATTTTGGATTGTCCCCTCTAACTTCGATTATTATTCAATCACCATTTGGAATGAGTTATGTTGGATAATCTGCTTGGAATTGTTTAGACATACCGTATTTAATGAATGTTGATATGTAAGTTCTGATTTCCACATGATTTAGAATTTGCATATAATTGCTGATCTTTTATCATGAAGATCCAGCCCCCAAGTTCTGTTTTGATTACAATTTGCCTTACAATGGGCAAACGTCCATCATTTGGTAAGTTTTGCATGGTAAGACGCTGGTTTACAGTCCTTCTGAGTTGTCTTGGGATTTTGCGGACTTGCAAACATCCAAATAACGTCACACTGATGCATCGGCATGGTAATGACTGCAATCTAGTCAGTTATTGTTTGTCTAGTTTCTGGTTTCCTTTTTCAAGTTTTAGAGGAACTCCTAATGGAAGAACTTCCCTTTAATTTGTTTTTGCTTGATTTTCATTTAGTTTATGGTTCTCAAATTTGGTTACCTTTCAGCACACCTGGGAGAAGTACTACTGGATCTGGTAGGAAAAGAGTAGACAAATCAGTCTTGATCCGATGCAGAAAAAAATTTACTTTACATAAACGTTACTTTTCGACCATGTTTCTCTAGTGACATATACATACACTGTTTAGTTTTTGTAGAGGGATGTAAAACATTTACCATATCTGTCCATTCTTACAGCAAAATTTGCCTTGTGACTTTGACGAGCTATTCTATCATCACCAGTAAAATGCTGTACAGAACAGAGAACTTGGTGCTCCTAGTGCTGCTCTCATGTAGTGAATCGCTAATGGAGTCTACTGCGAGAAGAGGAGAGAAGTGGCCCATCAGTCTTTGACTTCAGCAAGACGAAGCAAGTGAAGTGTGGTCCCATGTAGTTGTAGAAGTTGGGCCTGCAGGTATTTTGTCAAATCTTATAAACTTGGGCAGAAGTTCAAAGACTGTACATTGTCTTTTGGGAAGGATATTGGTTACTTGTTTCCAGTTGTTGGGTAGAGTGATGAAGAAAGGACGTAGCATTAGAAATTCATTCAGAGAAGAGTTGAAGTTGTCGTCTTATTTAAGGCATTAAGCTCTCCGCTTTAAGAAAAAACAACAAGTATCGAGCTTGTTCCTTTCTTCTTTGTGAGAATCCAAGGAGTGATATTTACCTCTTTTACATCAAGGTATGATAGTTTAAAATCTATTAAGGAGATTTGCGTGTAGTGAATTAGGATTTAGGTTTGGTTTGATGGATCTTTGCATGGACAAAGGTGAGATGGAGGTTTTCTGTGAGCTTGCTGAACCTCTGTAATAACTGTGGCAGTACTATTTATACTTGACATAATTGTATACTAGCTTTAATCTAAACTTGATCATTTTATCTGTCTTCGTATCTACTTTTTCCCACTAAAATGATGGATACAAGGAACCTGAATGCAGGATAGGCAATTAGATGCAGAAGAGATTCTTATCATTTAGCCTTCATCGGCATCGTGAGGTATCGAAAGCCTCTAGAGGGGGAGGCATGCATGCTTGTATGCAGTTCAAGGATGCTCCATTAATTTGTATCGAGTTATCTCTCAGCAACATGAATGTGTCCTCGAAATGGGAAATTCCATTTTCTCTCCTATTCACAATGGCGGTCATGAAGAATCCAATTTCATGTCCCAAGCTTTATTACGGTGCTGCCACTTATGAAGGAATACAGATCTTGATAAGGTATAAAGCAAAAGACTCGGCTATCGAACAAGAGCTCAAAACAAATTCTCGTCCAAAGTATTCATTACCTATTCAATATACTTTTAAAAACCAGGGAACCAAGTTTAATTTCATATTTATCTTCAACGATGCCTCAAATTTCACATTTACTAGTTACTGCAGTGTAAAACTCATTTTGCAAAGTGAATTGCCACCAGTCATGCGTTTGCCAATGATTAAGACATAAATTTTGCATCTGGGAATCCCAAAAACATAAAGTGATATGAGCCTTCAATGCATGACCTTATCTGCATCTTGCAAATTGTTAGCTCAGCACTTCCCCGCAGTACCCCCATATCGTATATGGAGTAGAACAAAAAAGGCCGGGGGGTAGGGGGAGGAAAACAAAAAGAGGAGATATGAGCATTTAGACTCGCAAATAATCTACTCGACAAGTTTGATGTGTCGATTTCTTAAAACTACCCTATGGCATCTCAGTTGTTTTCCATAGTTTGGAGTTTCACCTTAGCAGTCGGGATGCTCTTGAAGTTGCTGTCCTCGATTGTTTCGATATGTCTTTACACCATCAGGATGTCTTGCATTGGTTCTCCTTTTGGTTTCATAGTTCGATGGATACTTTTTTGAGCAGCATATTAGGTTAGCAGGCTGCTTAGTTGAATGCCTGGTTTGCTGTTATTTTCAGGCGATTAGTTGTCTCAGGTTCTTATCTCTATTTGCTCTTGATGCCATTTCTTGAATATTCTTGAGAACAAAGAGACAGAGCCTGCAAGTGTTTGATGCTGCCTGTATACTGGTGTTGCTGATTCGAACACCAGAAAAATCACGCTCAGAAACCTACGTTGTGGCTGTGCCGTGGAAAGTATGCAACATGGATTGCTACTATTATTGTTATCATGTTCACAATTCCTATGGTTCGGTCCCATTGTGTCATTCATCACCTAAGTGTCTGCTTAAAGGTTTTTTCGTTGACTTTGGTTCTCATTTCATTAGCCAGTGGAAGTATCGAATTTATGAATCAGTAGAATCACTATAATTGATGAAGCTGTTTGAAGTTCATCGTATCATATGGCTCTGGATACTGAATATTTATGTACTCTCTAGGTCAGAACTTATGAGCACGCCTAGGTATTTTGACCTTGCAATGTGCTGAAGCTTATGCTTATGCTTTGCCAGAGTTGTTGAATTACATGTTCGTTCGTTACATCGTTGCAAATGCTTAATAGACCTGCAACGGATTGCGATCTGCCAGGTGAAAAGAGCCACATGCCCACATGGTTTACATAGGAGGGGATAATATCGAAGCGCAGCGGATATACATGAAAATTATCTTTGCGTTTAGGGCAATGATGCAGCGAGTAAGCTTCATATACCGGGACGCATCAATTATTGATGGTCTAAAGCTATTCCCAAACCCCCTCTTCGGCCTCGGTTCACCCTCTCATCAAGGGCAAAGCCCTAAAATTCAAGTTGTAATACTCTTGGTTTTCTAGTTTGTTCTTTTTGAATGAAGTATACTTGGCTTGGCCAACCGCATTCTTGGCTGCCTTTGAATTACTATCAATGGCTCTTTCCATTTTGAAGATTAGGGCGGAGCTCATTGCATGTATTTTTTCTTTCTTAAAATTGACAACTGCACTTACTGTTACACCAACAAAAGTGTTTAGCGGGATGATTGAAGGCTTGTTTTTCTTAACAAAGAAAAAACTTATACCGTTGGGATAACGCAATATTAAATCTTACCCGAACTATCAGGCGTAACTGTGGGCCGCATCCGGAACGCTTACACAGCCTTGATGTCCGAGTAATTGAAAAAAGTTGGCAAGTTAAAAGCATTTTAGCGTGATCTGTCCGCTTCTTTTGTTTTTGTTTATTTGTTTTCTTTTGAAGGCTGTAAGCACCAGATTGGGCCGGGTCAACCTGATGCAAACTAAGAGGCCGACATGGGCCTTCCCAAACCTAAACCCAAAGCCCAAGCAACGCAAAGAGGGTTTCTAGGGTTTTTATATCACTCCGTCTGCGCCGTAGACACATATATAGCCTCTCACTCTAGGGTTTTCCAGCCTCTCGAGTCTCATTTTCACAGCCACACGCACTGTTAACACACACAGAGAGGTCCATCAATGGCACCGAAGACTCCCAAGGTTAGCCGGAACCCGGATCTGATCCGGGGCGTGGGCAAGCACTCGCGCTCCAAGATGTACCACAAGCGGGGTTTGTGGGCCATCAAGGCCAAGAACGGTGGCGTATTCCCCCGCCACGACAAGAAGCCCGCCGAGCCCGCAGCCGCCGCCAAGCCGCCGAAGTTCTACCCCGCGGACGACGTCAAGAAGCCCCTCCTCAACAAGCGCAAGCCCAAACCCACCAAGCTCAGGTATTCATCACTACATGCATTCGTATTCGAGTCGCTAATAGATTATGTAGCACACTTTTCTATAAGTAAATGGGTTTAGATTTATGTCGCTAATCGCGGGTTTTGTGTATGTGTGGGTTCAGGGCTAGTATTCATTCGCGTACATATGGTACTTGTCTAGGTTGCGTAGATGTGTGTGTGTAGGTGCAGAAGGCTGGTGGGTGGATTGTCTATGATTGTGTAATAAGAAAATGGAGTGTGTAGTTTTTGTTCCCAACTCTGTGAAATGTTTGCGTGCTTTTGTAAATTGACATGATGTTGCGTGTCGTGATTTAGCATGTTTCTAACTGGGTTTTAGTTCTGGAATTTTGACGTGGGTCTGCTAAAATGTTGAGTTCTAAGTTGTGGTTTTGTTGTTGAATTGGTTGTTTAAACTGGGTTTTCTGTTACTGATACTGGGTTGTGTTTGTGGTTTTTAGAGCAAGTATTACGCCTGGGACGGTACTGATTATACTGGCCGGAAGGTTCAAGGGGAAGAGGGTTGTGTTCCTCAAACAGCTTGCCTCTGGGTTGCTCTTGGTTACTGGTGAGTTTCTTAGATCTTACTGGCCGTGTGTTGGATTGATGGGATTGGTCTGTCATGTGTCTAATATTGTGGTGTTGCTTGTTTTAGCTGGATCTTGAGATGGGTGTATCACTAATTTGGTTGATTTATCCGCATGAAAGTAAAACTTTATCGTATCATATGTGTAATATTGTGGTTTTGCTTATTTAGCAGGATCTTTAGATGGTTGTTTTGATTATGTAGTTGTTATTTGCAGATGAAAGTGAAACTTATTTGGTTGCGTATTTTCTGGTGTAAGTTATGTTTCTGTCCTTGTCAAGTATATTTTGTTTTCTTCTAGGAAGCATGGACTCCGGTGAGGGTGTGTATGCCACACGGTTGCACATACACGGTTATGTCATTTTTAAAAATTAGTTAGAGTGGGATACAACAGATATTGTATATACATTATACGAGTATATATGTGGTAAAGATGTTAGTATTTCCAACCAAATTAGTTAGAGTTTATGTTTTATGTGATGTTTCATAGATATTGAAATTGTATAGCTGAATATGGTACGTAGTTTGTAGGCGGTTCTCCGAAGTATTGGCTTGAGTTTAAGTAATGATTTAATAAGTGGGTACTTAAATAAAACAGCAGATTTATTGGATACAGCTGGGGATATAACTTCTCGTTATGGATTGAAAACCTCAAAAGCATCATCGTTAACATTGATATAACGGGTTGTCTTTGTTCTTATCTGGAGTAATACATTCCAATAATTCCTGTCGGGCACCGGACACTGCTCGTCGTCGCCGTTGGTGTAATTTTGGTCTTTGCACGCCACCGTCTCCAGTCTCCTCTCTATTGGAAAACCCTATCTTTTTGGCTCTAGAAAATCTTTCATGTTTCGACTTTGGACCTGATGTCCGGTGCTTATCTCAGCTGTGACGCTGCGGTGTCCGAGCCGCTTCTGAATTTGAGAAAATTAATTATGTAAATAAACAAATTTGGACGCCCATCCATGCTGCACCTGCAGCCTAAGTCCATCCGGTGCTGGTGCTTCACCCATGCTTCATAGGGTTTCTTGGTGTGTGTTTGTGTGTTCAATCTTCAATATTGTTGTTTTTGTCTCTTATTTTGGCATTGTGGTTATGAGCCAAGTGAACATCACTGATGGTTATTTTAGAACCTCATGGAAATTGCAATTATTACTGATATGGAGTAGTTTTATTCCTTTCCTGTGATCCGGGTAGTGCATTTGACTTTATTAAAAAAAAAATTTAACAAGTAAGGAGCTTGCTATTTATTTTTTATTCCCCTTCTAGTTCTGCCAATTTTTGGTAAGTAATTTGTTGATGTTTTTGTGTTGAGCATATTGAAACTTATTTTTTTGGTGAAAATCTTCCATAATTAATTGGTGCAGGATAACACTAAGTTTGAGAATTGGATTTACCTTATATAGCACTAGCTATGACTATAATAATGTATTAGTAACTTTGTGCCTCAATTAATCATGCCAGTTGCACCATTACAATATATATCTGAAGTTGTAAGACGATAACTAAAGTATCTGATGTGCAAAGTGATTATTTGTTCGGCATGCATACTCAACATTTTGTTCACGTCAGGTGTACAGACTTTTCAACATAAAGATACCTAATTTTATCTGACAACTAGTACATCTTCATCAATCATTTGGTTTATGTGGATGATGAGATCAAATATTTCACAGTTATCCCTGTCTGATATATTTTTGATGAATATTTGTGATCTGACACAAAATCTCGTGAAGTTGATATTCTTTTCTGAAGGTTCTCAATACATGCAAGTTCACCTTTTCTTTTTCCTATTTATGAAATGTTTGTACCAATTGGTCAAGCGGAGAGATAGTTTGAACTTTGATGCCTTAAGTAACTGTATTATGTTTCCATCTACGCAAATTACATTGGTAAGGATTTCGTATGGTATGCTATGCCCCAAGTGGATTTGTTCTATTGTTGTGAGAGAGAGAGGGAGCTCTCAAAGAGCAACCCTTGTCTATATTACTTGTCTCTAACACAGATCAACCCCCTGTATTTATCACAATTTTTGGTGGATCATAAATCCCTATTGTGAAATGGGCTCTGGATTGTGGGTGGGCTGTTGTCTGAAGTTTCTCTCTTCCGATATACAAAGAATCTTTCATAGGTTTTGTTTTGAAATTTCCCCACGAATAAACTGGAGGTGAGATCGGTGGTGGCAGTGGTATGTCGATGCAGAGACACGGTGAGGAGAGGGGTGGAGTGAGAGACATAGAGATGGTGGACATGGCAGAACAAAGAACAGGGAGTGGAGGAAAAAAATAAGCATTACACTGAAGTGAAATAAGATTAGAAATTGTGTTGGAAGAGATCACTGTAATTTTGATGCTTGTTGTAGCGAGTGTAATGTCATGGGGCAAGTGTCATTAACTCTTAACCGGTACAGATTGCTGAACATTTTGGTTGTATTCACGTACTTCTTTTCTTTCATTTGATGACATGACGTGTTGACGTATACTTAATGACTTTCCATTCTTTTTGTTCAGGGCCATTCAAGATCAATGGTGTTCCGCTGAGACGCGTTAATCAGTCTTATGTGATTGCCACTTCAACCAAGGTTGACTTGTGTGGAGTTAATGTGGAGAAGTTTGATGACAAATATTTTGCAAAGCAAGTTGAGAAGAAGAAGAAGAAAGGAGAAGAAGGATTCTTTGAGGGAGAGAATGAGGTTGGTTCATTTGTTCCTTCTCCCTAGTTTGTTTTCGTGTTTTTGTCTGTTTAAACCTGTTAATATCGTTCACCCTTGAAAATGTAGGAGAAGAATGTGCTACCACAGGAGAAGAAAGATGATCAGAAAACTGTGGATGCATCATTGATAAAATCCATTGAGGCAGTTCCTGACCTGAAGACCTATTTGGCTGCAAGGTTTTCGCTCAAGGCAGGCATGAAACCACATGAGCTTGTCTTTTAGAGGAAGCGCTCTGGAAATTGTTAGAAGTGATATTTGTTTTGTGCTTTTGTTTTACTTCTTTTTAGCTGTTTCTAGCTGATGTACCCTTCCAGATTTTATTCAGCTAAATTTTGTGGTCATTTAAAACATGCAATGTGAACGGTTATTCCTTTTTTCTCCGGCAATGTGATTGATGGTTTACACCTCATACAAAAGGCTCGTCTTTGCTTATGAAGCTTTGGTAAAGAGACCAAAATTGTAGTAGTCCAACTTAGCTTCTCCGTTTGACGCTATAAGCATAGGCTGTCATCGCCTGTCTGAGCCATAAGGTTGCATTTGGTGGATCTCTTGAACTTGGGTGACTAGCATCTTTATTTAGTTGTTGAATGAGAGTATAGGATAAGATAAAAATAATCTTATTTGGCGTTAGGTCATACATTTATAGGGCGGATGACATATTCAATGGACTCTGGCGGGGGATAATTCTATACTATGGGTGGTTTTATATTTATCTAGGCACTTAGAATAAAAAACAACGGGTTAAAAGGAGGAGTATCGTGTCACCTGTTTTTGGCACAACAATACCTCCATAGAACTCCTATCATCGCTATTCTTCTCCTTCAAGGTGAGGGTAGAGGCGATTGGTGGTGCCATGGTGGTGTCCATCAGTGCGTGTGTGTGCGTGCGCGCTTGCGTGTGTGCGTGCGTGTCGGGTGATTGGTGGTTGTGGATGGGGCAACAGGCCAAAAAGATAATGAGGCAATTGTAGAGACGTCAAAAGGCCGGGCCGGGCCGTCCCTAAAACGGCTCGGGCTGGCTCGGCCCTAAGTGGTGAACAGTGCGGCCCAGGGCCAAGGCCAAGGCCAGGCCATGAAAATTTTCAAAAAAGCCCCGCCCCGGCTTGGCCCTAAAAAGGCCCGGGTCAGGCCCAGCCCCGACCCGATTTCTGGCCCTCTTTTCGGCCCTATTCTGGCCCAGCCTTTGGCCCTAAATCTGACCCTAAACCATTTCGGAGTCACTTTTTTTTTCTTTCCCCTTCTTTCTCATGTCTCAGTCTCTATCTCTCTCTCTCTACCTCATATATATATATATATATATATATATATATATATATATATATATATATATAAGTTTTTAGACATGCACATTTCTTTTCAGCTCATAATGATGGTTTCTACACCTTTATCAAATTTTACTTGCAATCCTCTTCTGTACTAGTTTCATGAAATTATGAAGAGAAAATATATCTTTGTTTGTCTAGAAACTAGAAACAATACAATTTAGGCAATAGAAATGGGGAACATAACTCCAGAAAGTACGGGAAAATTCATAGTAAAAGTGGTCTAATGATGCATGCTTTTAATGAGATACCTAATACTACGTAAAATGCAAAGCTGGAAGTTTGTTTGAGTAAAATTTTTAGAGATATCATTGGAAAAAGTTTTGTAGCCTTGTAGGTATCGATTGTTGAGTTTAGATAACAAAAAGCAGTGGTATGAAATTAAGTGTAATTGTCAAGAGAAAATGCAAAATGTTTGATAAGAGAAAGTAGGAACAAATGGATTAGATGAAAATGCTTAACAAATCAACTGCTAATCATTCTTGTTTTCCCAAAATTACAAGCAACCGCTGTAATACCCCATATTTTAATAATTTTCTATCACTTTAAAATAAATAACTAATTAAGTAAGTTTATGGTCTTTTTGTAATATTATGAAAGTTTTGGTGCCTTTTGACTAAGAGACTAAAGTTTGGGGGGCTTTGTGTAATTAGCCAGCTAGGGTTTCATTTAAATAACATATTTTTCTCCAGCCTCCTCTTCCTTCTCTGGTAGCCGACCCTTCCACTCTCTTCTTCATTTTAAGCCCTAAATTACTTATTCCTTTGGAGAAGATTGGCGTATTCGAGAGTAGCGTACTTTGGGAGGATTGTGTTTTCGTCGATTCGCTAGTATAATGTAAGGGATTTTAACGCTTTTTGCTGTGGCTTGGGTTTCATTCTTTAAATCTAAAAAATCATCGGACTCTATCAATCTTGTTGTGTAAGGAAATTCGTATTTTTGCTGTGGTAAGTAGGTTTCTTAATTGTTGTGAAAAAATTTGTTTCTTCAAATTTAAGAGTATCGTTAGTATCCATGAAAACTTGTTCGTAGGCTCCAATTCCTTGTCTTGTAGGTTTCTTCAGCCGTGGGAAAGGTTTACTCATTCAAACTAATTACCCTTGAAAGTCTTGTTCGTTAGATTGCGTTTTTCTCCTTATTCTGCCAACCTTCACACGGCATAATACCTTATGTTGAATTGGCCAGAGTGTAAACCATGGCTTCCCATTTTGTTGTTAGCGTCTAATTAGAAGTCACTGTCGAAATGTCTTAGAGATCCCTTGTGGGTTCATGCAATGTCAAAGCTTGGGTTCGTTTGACAAATTTTTTTTTTTTGTTTTCAGTTTTTTATAGAGTAGACTAAATTTTTTTTTATATAAAAACAAGTGGGTGTTTGATAACCCATTTTTTTTGAGTTTTTTTTTTTTGGTGTTTGGTAACCCTTTTTATTTTGACTTTTTTTTTTGGTGGTTTGCGGTGGTGGGGCGTAGCGGTGGTCGACGGTGGTGATGGTGGTGGCCGGCGGCCGGAGGTGGCTGCCGGCAGTCTCCGGCGGTGGTCGCCTAAGGTGGCTGCCGACGGTGGGAGGGTGGTGGTCTAAAAAAAAAAACCAAAAGTGAAAAAAAAAACCAGTTTTTTGAGTTTTTTTTTTTACTCTTCAGTTTAAAAACTGATTTTTTAAATTGAAAAAAAAATGGTTACCAAACGCTCCTTTTTTTTTTCAATTTTTAAAACTGAAAAAACAAAGAGCAAAAAAAAAAGAGTGTCAAACCTAGTCTTATTTTTTTTTCTTTCTTTCATTGCTGGGTTGGCAGAAGGCATGGTCAATGCCTTTCTTCTTTACGGATGGATGGCATCATCTTTTGTCCTTAATCACTTCTTCGGGCTTTAATTTATTCATGGACATTACATTACAGTTCCTTTCATGTTTTCTAATGCATGTATATGCCTTGAAATTCAAGTCACCTTAGGAAATTCTTTTGAAATCATTGGACGAACTCCCAGGTTCACGATATCGATCATTAAAAAGAAACAGTTCTTGTGCTGTTTTCTTTTTTCTAAGTTCAAGCTTGAATTTGGTTCCTATTTCCTCTTTCAAGCACTTTGCCATCCATTATTGGATTTCCTGTTATATTGAGCTCAAAGGAACTCAGAGTGGAGTTATTTCAGTCCCATTGAATCTGTATTTTGTACTCGTCCATTTACGATTAAGTCATCGACTATGTTTGAACAACTCTCAAATTGAGAGGGTCCTTTCGACACATGTTTGATTATGCTGGCGATCAATGGACGCCTAGCACGCTACCGGTAGCACACATTTGATGTTTGTACGTTTGGTTCGACGTTTGGGTCTTATAACCAACATAGTCATTGATTTGTGTTGTATAGCGTTCCCGGCATATTATATATATGTTTAAGGTTAACGCTTAATCACGTTTGTTTTGGTATTTGATATAAGAATTTGGTTTGCCCATTTTCATCAAGTATTGTCGTTCGACTCTGTTAGTTTTTGCTTTGATATCTTGTTGTTTTTGTACCTTACTGAGCTATTTGAGCTCACCATTTTCTTCTACCTTACCCCTTGCCACAGGTTAAAGAAGCGAGTAAGGATCCTTGTGACAGCTTTGAAATTTTGAGACTCTTGTTTTAGTTAGTTACACTTTGTAGTTTATTTTGAGAACGTTACCCGAATGTGGGTAATTTGATAGAATTGATTTTGTGTCATTTGTTTTAGCCGCTGCGTTTAGTAGATGGTTTTGTAAGGGATTATTCAGAGAATGGATTGTATTAGATTTTTATTTTATGGAGATAATTTATTTTAAAGGATTTAGTTGCTTTGTTTACACCGTTGTCACCAGAATAATAGCGGTATATCAGGAAATTTGATCGCAGTCATGGCTTCCGTTTTGGGGGCGTGACAACATGTCCCAAGCCAGCATAAAAGGAGGAGGGTCTATCAAAAAATTTATTTCACGTGTTAATATTTTTGCAACACAAAATAATAATGTATAAAAAAAAGGGCCCGGGCCCGACCCTAAAATTAGGGCCTAGGGCATGAACGGGGCTTGGATTTCCCAACTTTGGGCCCGGGCCTGGCCCAGCCCGTTTTTTGGGGCCCGAAGCCCTGTTTGGCCCAGTTCTTTTTCTGGCCCTCTGGGCCCGGGCAGGGCGGCCCTTTGACACCTGTAGAGGTGTCAAAGGGGTGGATGCGATTTATGGGTGATGGAGGTTGTTGGCTTTTGGTGGTGGGTGCGATGACGGAGGTTGGGTGCGATATGTGGTGGTTGCGTGTGTGGATGATACATGGTTGCATTCGTGGTGGTGTGCTTGCTAATGTGGTGATGTGCTGGTGTCAGTGGTGGGCGTACTGATATGGGTGGTGTGCTGATGGTTGGTGGTTGGCTTGCTGATGTGGTGCCATGGTGGTGTGTCGATGGTGTGGGTGATAATTATAGGATGGTGGTTGCTATCAGTGATTAAGGCGGCAAGATAATCCTACCGACTTGTAATTTCCATTTGGTATAAGCTTATCCGGCTTTGACTGACAGGATATGTTATGCTGACTTATTCGGCATTATCCAGTCATATTCGACTAAATAATTTTGCGTGCCAATCGCATCGGATATGTTATTGTCCGACCTTATATTCAAATAATTTTGCGCGCCAAATGCAGCTTTTGTACATGATAAAAGTAGTCACTTCTATCTTTGACTTCGGCAATTAGGAGTCCAACTCTAGGTCATCAGTTCGTTGAGAGAGCGTTAGCGAAGTGAGTGCAAAATTTTGTTAAGGATTTGGTCCGTCCAGTGAGAGCGTGAGGGAAAGTAGTTAAAAATTTGACATGAATATGGAAGTGAGAGTGCAAAAGTTGGATTTTGGATGCAAACTTTCCAGGTGACAGATTGGAGTCGAAAGTAGATACGTGCTACTACTAAAATTTCACTTTAAATGTATAAAAGCCGCTTACATGGTACCTACTTATGAATACCAATGGCAGCTTACAGTCATGGGCGGAACTACATGGTAACAAGGGGGGGCTGAAGCACCCCCTGAACTTTTGAAAGATTTTTTTTTCCAGTGATGTTATATGCTGATGTAAACTATATCTACGTTTGTGCATGCTGATGTTATATGCTGATGTAAACTAAAATTAACATATGTATAAATATGTTAATTTTAGTTTAATTTCAGTGATTATATATGTTAATTTTAGTTTAATATGTTAACTTTAGTTTAATTTCATTGATTATATAGAGGTTTAGAATATATGTTTGGTTAATTTAATTTCAGTTTGATTTCAGTGATTATATAGAGATTTCAAATAAGTTTTAAAAATAAAATTTTAATGTTATTTTACTAATAATTTTTTTTTGGTGAATTCGATATAATTTTGACACCCCCTGAAAAAAATTCCTGATTCCGCCCCCCTGCTTACGGTTCAGATGGTGCTGCACCGGTGCCGGTTGGTAGAAAGACGCCGGTTGGGGGTATGACTTAAGTTTTCCGAATGATTTCTTCTTTCCGTTTTCCTACAGAATTGTTCTTCGCCCAACTTTTCCGGTAAAGGTCTCCCTTTTGAGGCCCATAATTCTGATAGATGTTGTTCACCATTCGTACGTGCTATGCGTGTTGTGAATAAAGCTGTTACAATGCTCTGCTGCTGCCGTTCATAGTCAAAGTTTATGGCTTGATTCTTACTAAAACTACTATTATCCCGCTATGAAGTAGTGCAACTTGTGTTGTTGTCTATTAAGCATGATAACATTGTTGGGCCCATTCTCTAAAAGCTTAAGCTTTTAGAGCAGATGGTAACTTAACATGGTATCAGAGCTCTGGAGTATTAAGCATGATAACATTGTTGGACCCATTCTCTAAAAGCTTAAGCTTTTAGAGCAGATGGTAACTTAACATTGTCGAACAGGTTTGATCTTGTAATTCTATTGATAGAGTGATTTTGTTACAGAACAGACCGAGAGTTTCTAGTAGGCGCCGGTCAGTTGGAATACTGATTCTTGATTAACTACCCTTGTTTAGACCACCTATTTATCTACTTCGCGGCTTGGCATACTCGGCTTTCTCTTACAACAATTTACTGGTAGTCTGATTGTTGCATAGGTTCTGCATCTGTTTCTTGAATAGCTTAGACAAGAAATCTGGTCCATTTGACACTGCATTTGCAGCCTGGTTACATCTATTTGGTGGGTTAATCTAATCTCCAGCGTGCGGTTGAGAAAAGCTCAACACAAAATACAACTCCATATAGGTTATTAACTTGGTATCCGAAGAAAAGTTAGAGCAGAGTAGTCATTTACAGTGTCAATCTACAATGGAAGTTGAACCATACTTCTACATTATACAAAGTGACAAACATCTCTGCAGGGAGAAGAATGATTTCGGAAAAGATCAAACATAACATTTATTGGAAATCAGACAAGTTAGGGTACTGAAAACAACTGGTAAACAGAATTAGAAAGTGGACAGTTAGTTTTGGACTTGAATCACAGCAAGCTGTCTGTTCGAGCAGGCAGTCTCTTGAAAAAATTGCTGGGAGCAGAAGGTAACTTGCTTCGAAACCTAGGATGTCGGAGCATATACAATCCCGCGACTAAAGCCACCACTTTAAATGGCGTCACATAAAGCACCACAGCTGAGCACAGAGAGAACATTATAAAGAGACTGGTCGCTCTCGGGTCTCTCCAGCTGAGTAGCGCCTGAAATCTCTCCCCTTGCGTCGCTATGTCTCCAACAACTGTTTGAATTCTGCCCGCCACACTTCGGATTCTGTCGTACCTCATTCGGACAAGATCATTTGGTCTAGAAGTAGGAAATGTATCAAACTCCTCATCCAGCTCGTCTTGGTGTACTGCTTCTGCCCAGGAAAGTTTAGTGTCCATGTGAGGTGGATGCCTAGGTCGATATCTATAGTTCCATAGGCCAATGAGGAACATATAGAGGAAGAGAGTTGGAAGTATCAGCTCAGGATACCAGATGAGTATCAGAAACAGAACATGAACTAGAACTGATGTGACGGGGTTCTTCCAGTGGCAAACATCACCAAACCATCGATTCACGGATATCATCCCTGAAAGCAGCGACATGATACGAAAGAAGTTAGCTTTGCTTCTTCTCATACTCCACATGTGGGAATCCACATCTAACATATACTCCACCACCTCTTTTCTGAGCGGCGGTTCAGCTCGTCCGAGCCTCACCGCTACAATATTCATCGCTTGGTATCTCAAGGTGTCTACTTGGTTCACAGTGAAAGGATGCAAATAATGCATTTTCGGGAGCAAGGGGTGCCCGTACAAGTAAATCATGTTTGCTACAGATAGGGTTGTAAACCGAACAGCTAGTTGTAGTTCTCCCATCTTTTTCACCCCAGAAGGGTGTAGGACAAGAAGAGGGTAGGAATGTGTGTAAATGCGATGTGCTTCGAGGGTTGATAACCTAATTCTTACCTTGCCAATTCGCGAATCACGTGCTGCACCAGCACCAGGTTTCTCACTTCCCAAATGGCAATTGTCGAAAACTCCCAATGTTATAACTGTGCACGGGTCATAGACTTCCCACGTGTATTGCTCGTTCCATTTGGGGCTGAAGCTGTCCAGGATAGTTCTTGTTCGAACCCATTTCTGCCCGTATTTGGCCACACAGTAGGCATCCGTACTTCCTCGACCGTCCTTCATCTTCATTGGGAGAAGCCCTTGCGCGTTTAATATCCCCACTTCCAATATCCCTACTGGCTGCTTCCAGAGCTGTCTTGCAGTTGGCCTTTGATCACTAATATACAAAGTTGATTCGTCGAGGACATGGTATCCACCTTCGAGACAAACTCTTAGGTGTATCCTGCTTGAAAACTTGAGCTCCTTCCTCTTGTCAGCTTCCAGGACACCAAACCCAAACTTTTCCAGGTTGAACCATTGAGAATGTACCGGCCTGTGGTCGAGCCGCTTCTCAAAAACGGTTAGTGGCAGACTTATCCTTCCTAAGACATCGTCCTTTGAAGGGTGAACTCGATCTTCAACAGTAAGAACCAGCTGTTCCTCGAAAGGTTCAGCAGCAACAAAAACTAAATCTTCATTCCAGAGTGGGTTCACAGTGTGAGTCGTGCTTATCTTGGTTTTGAGCACTTGGTTTCCCACCTGAGCTTTCACGCAAACCTGCGGGAGGCGGCTATTATCATTTGGGATAATGTCTTGAGCTCCGATAATGTTTACCCTGAGATACCAAAGTTTTGGTGAGACATAAACCTTGGAGCGGATGTTGAAAACACCCTCTCCGTGAACAAAAGCAGCATCCGAATGCCATGCCTCTGGAAAGGCTTCATCAGCTTGTGTTCCCATCCAAACTGCAAGCATAATCTCTCCCCTCACCTTCCCTTGGCCACGCCGATCCTCCAATCTGTACCACTGAGGGGCAAGCGGGCTATCAGGTGGAACCCTAGTTGGTACCTCATTCAAGTCGAAAGTCACCCTCCCTAAGTAATCATCCCTTCCAACCATCTCCTTATCCTTCACAAAAACCTCTAGCACTGATGACTGAATGCGATCCTTGGAGAATGCAAATACTTGGTTCCATTCAGGATTCAGCTTCTTCTCGAAGTGCTTTGTTCTTCCTTTGTAATTCCCAAGCTTCACTTCCACGTATGGATCACAGCTAGCAGTAACTGTACTGGGAGGAAGATCTTTGGCCTTCACAACTCGAACATAGAGATGAAAGGTTTGCTCAACAAGGTCGTACGTGCTTGTGAATCTTTCACCGCTCATCCATCCTCTTCCACCATATCCTCCATTTCGCCACCGCTCGCCAAGTTGGGGGTTTGTGTCCTTCAGCTCATAGTCCTCTTGATGGCTGGGATGGCCTTGGGGGTTGACTTGCTGGTGCATTGTCCACAGAAGTCCTTCTGGTCGCTTACCCACTGATAGGCCTTGTTGTTGCAGTACTTGGTGCTTTAATATGTGCTGGGTGTTCTCTACTCTTTCTTCGACTGGCTCTTTGATTACTTCCTTAAGCTCTTCAGCTTGTGCTTCGTTGCTAGACTTGATTGCTGCAACGTGAGAGCTAGAAGCTTGGATTACTGCAACTGTGGTAATAGAAATATCTTTGTCTTGTTCTGTTGTGACAGCTTTAGAAGCAGTGACATCAATGTTTTCAGGCGCAGGAAGAGCATAAGATGTATGAGTGACAATTTTAGTTTCTGAAGGAGGAGGGTCAGGAAGAGGATTAGAAGCTGGTGGTTCAGATGGAAGAAACTTTGGCTTGGACTCTGGTGAGAGGTAAACTTTAAGGCCAATCTCACCTTTGACAAACGAGGAGAACCACTTCTTTTCTAGTTGGAAATTTTGATAGGCTTCTTCACCTTTCTTGACAATATTTGAGCAAGGAATTTTTACCCTTCCAAGAAAGTTCCGCCCGAAATGTTGCGCCCTTTCGTTGTAAACGCAGACTTCGATGGATTGGTGATGGTAGTTTTTGGTTTTGTCAAAATTGAGAAGGAGTTTCTGGTTCCAAATAGGATTGAGATTCTTGTGGACAGTTTTGGTTCTACAAAGCTGGTTTTCAAAATCAACTTCTACAAATGGACTAGCTGATCCTTCACCGTCTTTGGGCATAAGACCATGAGCATCTATTACTTCCACTACCAGCTTCATGCTCCTTTTCTTCTTGCTTCGCTGCTGTGAGAAGGTACCACGAAGTGACTCCTCACAAGAAATCTCAAGCTCAATCCTGAAGCAAAAGAGGTTCTATTTCGAAAAAGCTACATAGTAAAAAGAGAACTTGTCTCTCCTCTCCTCTCTCTCTCTCTCTCTCTCTCTGATGTGTATCTTGTCATTTTCATAGGAAAGGAAAGAATACTTTGCTGAAGAAGCTGTCCGTGAGTTCTGTGCAAGCTGAAGCTGAGAAAGAGGAAAATGGAGGGAAGGCATAAACTTTGTTAAAGTGAAGTGATAAGGCCAATTCTTATGTCAAAAGCTTGTATTTGTTTTCTTTCCATGTGACAAGATTAAGGCTACATTCACCTTGGAGTTTAAATACAATTTGGTGTGGGTGGGTGTGGGAGGTGGGGGTGGGGGGGTGCGCTGGAGAGATGTAATGTGTGCTCCCTGTGCTTTCCTTGATTATAGTTTCCTCCTCTCTCTCTCTTTCTCCCTCCCAAAAGCATTATAAGTCACTCTTACGTGAACATAATTCCCAATTTTTTCTTTTACCTTTAACTCCTCATTCATCGTTCCGACTTTTTTTCACCGAAGTTTTATTTGTGATTTATTTTTTTCCTTTATAGAAGAGAATCAAGAAGTAATTCGGGGTGTATAACCTCATAGAACAACTCTTTTTGTTTGTTATTTCTGTTTTCGTATGAGAACAGACCCTTGTATAGGCAAGTTAGTTTTGGTTTTTGATTTGTTGATTGTAACATGTATGGTGTAGTTAGAAATAAGCTATCTCAGAATTCATGTACTGGTTGACGATGCTTTACTTTTCTTATGTAATAGGTCCATCTCGAACAATGGTAGAAACGGGTTGCTTGGATCCTTTGTGCTCAGGACATTCCATGCTTCTTGAAGCAGCAATGCTAATGTGAGAAAAAGCAAGTGAGAATACTAAGACTGAAAGTTAATACATGAAGGTGAAAGAAAAGCAAAAGCAGAAGCTAAAGTCTAGAGGCTTGTGGCCTTGCCTTAAAAGATGCTTTTACTGTGTTTATTCTCTTTCTTATTTTAATCTCACAGATTATTCTCTCCCCCTTTCTCTATTAGCCAGCTAATTCAAGTTCAGAAAACCAAAAAGAATCTGATATGGTGGACTCAAGGCCAGTGCAGTGTAGAAAATGGGTGTAGAGTACGACTACTTTTCTTTGTGGTGTGGTAGTGTATTATTACTTCCACTCAAAACCAATACTCATTTGCCACAACATTGAGTTCATTTGGAATAGTGACCCCTATGCCTAGTTGAATCTGTATCGAAGGATGTTGAGATGTGGGAAGAACCGAGTTAATTTTACGCTACACCCTATACTTTGGGGTCAGTTGCACCCAGCACCTCATGCTTCTAATTTTGGCACCCAGCACCAAAATTTTGAAAATCTTGGTTTTCAACACCAGATGACGGTCTAAATGTCTGTTGACCTGACGTCTGTTAGTTTTTCAGGGGCAAATGCTTCTTTTTGCATGTTAATTCTTTTTCCATATGAACACGTCAAAATCCCTAATTCCCATCTTCCCCAAACCCATCCCATGACCTGTAACATAACACTCTTGATTCCTTCGATCCCCAAATGATATTTCCCTCCAACAGCCCCATCTTCTCTCTCGCAAGCCGTCGCCATGGATTCTGACTTCATGGTTATTGCTCTCTTCTGCTTGCTCATCTGCGTCATCGTGGTGGCTCCCTCGGCAACATTGAAACCCAGAGTTGAAGGCTAGAGCTCTGGTGGTGGTGGCAGCACATATTCAGACAGGAAAACAGAGGTTGTGTGGCATTCACCCGGACAAAATGATGGTGATGATGTTTAATAAGTTCTACCACCGGCGGTGTGTGAAGTGGTTGTGGTGCGACCGTTGTAGTCTCGTTGCAAACGTCGAGCAGTAGTGGTGGTGATGCGCCGACTGACACTATTGCCAGTCGCGGTGGTGATGGCACAGATTGGCGCTACGTTAATCGTCGTGGTTGTTCCAATCAAAGTACTTCTTAATTTGGTTGTTGGAATTACAGAAAAATTGGTATTGGGTTGTTCACCGGCGGTGGTGGGTCAACTGGTGATTGTGGATCTGGCGGCACCACCCATGTCTATACTTTTTTTTTTGTGGCACCGCGGTGGTGAAACTCTACGGCGAACTTTCCATGAGAATCCCATGGTAGTGGGCCCATGGGCATTTCGACGGTGATGACATTGAACGCCGGTGGGGCTCTGTGGTGGCTAACCTTGATTGCTACTGCAGCATCAATGGCTGCCTGGTTGCTATGTGCACAGGGTCATCTTTACTGGCAGTTAAGCTTTTACAGAGAAAAGACCATTTTGCCCCTGAAAAACTAACGGACGTCTGGTCAACATGCATTTTGACCGTCATCTGGTGTTGAAAACCAATATTTTCAAAATTTTGGTGCTGGGTGCCAAAATTAGAACCATGAGGTGCTGGGTGCAACTGACCCCAAAGTATAGGGTGTAGCGTAAAATTAACCCGGAAGAACCCCATTGAAAGAAAGAATCTTTTGCCAAATCACATCCTTCTTTGAGTCCAACATGTGCATATGTAGCGAGTTTCCGTTATGCGAAGAAGTGCATCAGTTTCGGTGTTAGGGTGGCAAGTCCCTCAGTGTTTCCCATTTGAGATCAAATAGAACAATTTTGTGCTTCCAACAAAAAGAATTGAGTGGCTTCGAGTGGTACGAAGGTGATTTTACGAGTCGACGACACATTTGCAGCATGAGAAAGATGGTCCGAAAAGCATCAACTGAGGAACTAGTTGCTTTACGTAATGATACCTTAAGTCAATTAAGATGTGTTAATAATTAAAGACGTCTACCACGTAACACGTAGTGAGTTTGGGAGCAAACCGTATGAAGTACCCGAAAATTCCGAGGAAGGATCCTTATTATTACGAGCCGTACAAAAATAGCTATTAGAGTCGAGTTCTTCGTCTACGAATTAAATCCTAGAGTTTGGTGATGCTCTAGAGATAGTGTAACGAGGGGAGCGATTTTTTTTTATTTGCAGGGAAGACTTCTTATCTTGTGACTTATATTTTATTTGGATATCTCTAGCCTTTATGTAGAGATGGTATTAGAGACTGACTTTATCTCAAACACTTATGAGATAAAGACCGTAATTATATCAAACACTTAGGAAATAAATATCCTCCAATTAACTGTAATAATCTGACTAATAAATAAATATTATCTGTTAGTGGACGGATAATGGGTCCACTGACCCAAATTTTCAGCTCCCACTCACCCACACAGGGCAAATAAATCCCACAGTCCCTCCATATCTCTTGTTCACTCATCTCTTCATATGGAAAATGGATCGTGCGACCTACAAGAAAGAATGTCCAACGTTGAGGAGTATTATATTAAGTTATCACCAAACTAACATAATACATCACTCCAAAAATCTCGTATGTACCCTAGATAGTTCAACTACACCAGATTAAACACTCTCAAATCCTTCATTGTGAGCAGTGTTAAACCTCTCATATGTTATGTATGCATGACTCATATCGAAACGAAAATCGGCAAAGTCGCTCGGGCTATGAATCACATAACATGGTGTAATATTGAAGTTTCTTCCCAAAGCCCTCATGTCATTCCAGTTAGACCCAGCCGTTTTCTTAGACATGCCCCGCGAGACCGCATCATCCATGATCCAAAGGTACATGCTAAAGTAGAGACGTTGATTATCCTCTTCATGACATAGTTTAAAGTAAAAAGGGTACTATATAGGATAAAAAAATATTTCGATCCAAGTGGCTCCACAGTGATGAAGCAGGGATTCATTCATCACTCTCACTGTCGGTCTACACTTAACACATGCAGTATGATTTGCATGTTATGGCGTAATCCACGAGGGCGTGTCACATAAATGTATAATAAATATATGCCTTATGAGTCACTCTCATAGTGCCTGTCTAAAATCTCACATTCGACTGTAAACATGCTAAATAGAGTTATGGAGATACTCTAAGATCGACCTACCTTTTTAGGTCTCATCTTAGCTCCGACTAAGGCAACATGTTTGCATTACTAGCTGTATCATCTTATTCGCCCTCTTGGTACCTAAGATAATTATGTCTCATCTTGCTCGCTAACTTAGCGTCAAGGTGAATTACCCGTGTCAGTGGGTCAATTCAAGCCTGGTGACACTCTCAATAAGGATGTATATGTAATCAGAAATATTATCCATTTATTCCAAAGTAAACTCAAATCAAGGAATGAAAATATAATAAATAATGTCAAGTACATAAGATGCCATAAACATATCAAACCCTACGTAGTCTCATACTCCTAATGTGAGAAAGGAAAATATCTCTAGCAATAGGCTTGGTCAAAGGATCAGCCACCATTCTACCAGTAGGTATATGTTTCATGGTCACCCTCCTTGCGCAACTAAAGTTCTAATGAAGTGATAACGAAGGCCTGTGTGTTTGGCCTTCCCATGATATTTGGGGTCCTTTACAAAATCTAGGGCAGTTCACAGTAAACGGTGACAGCCTCACCTGCATGCGTTGTAACCTCTAGAGCCTATAAGAATGACCTCAACCAAACAACTTCCTGGACTGCTGCTGAACCAAGAGATAGCTACACCTTATAGTATGAATGCATAACCTGAAATGAATCTGCGCTCATCTATATCATCGTCCCAATCAGCATCGCTGTATCTTCTTAGTCTCAAGTCTCCACCATGATAATAGAGGACGAGATCAGCGATTCCACGTAGGTATTGAAGAATCATCTTCACATCATTCCAATGAGCGGTCCAAGATTACTGTTAACCCTACGATTATTTAACCTAGGATTATATTTGATTTTGATGATAACTAACATTGATGATTATGCTGTCTAACATGCATTGAGTTGATAAAGCAATAGGAACAATCTCATACTCATGCAAACGGATTATTAGACGAGCAACACGATCAAAGACTCTCAACGGAACGCATCAAAGAGGAAATTCGACGATTGAAGTTTTCATGCTTTTATTTCCGTCTTTGTAAACTAGACATAGAGAGATGATCGTTACGATGACTGTATACCTAGAACTTGCCCATAGGTTTCCCTTGCATGCATAAAAATATTTTCATGCTTTAAAAACAGGAAACAGCATTTTCAGGGATGCAGTCGACTGCATTGGGATGCAGTCGACTGCATGTTGGGCAGTAGGGTATTACAGTCGACTGCATTGAATGCAGTCGACTGCAATACTTCCAGTAGCCCATTACAGTCGACTGCATTGCATTGCAGTCGACTGCAAGTTGGAATTTTGAAATTCCAACGGCTACTTTTTGGGTTACAGTCGACTGCAATGGGCATTGCAGTCGACTGCATTTACCGTTTGGCGCATTTAATGCCCTACCTACCCCCAAACGGTCATATTTATTCCCAGCTCTATAAATACTCATCTTGGGCATTGTTTTCATTCATCAATTGCATTCAAAGCTCTCCTATCTTTCATATTCTCAAAGATCAAAGCAATTGTTCAAATCTCTCTTGTTTTCATTGATTTCTCATCCTTTTCAAGAGAGCTTTTATTGTGAGCTTACATTAGAGAGAGATACACTTTCATAAGTCATCATACACTCATCTCTCTTGTTCTAGTACTTCAACTTGTACTCATCTACTTCTTAAGAGTGAAATCTTGTACTCATTTCATCATTGAAAGGTTCTTGTATCAAAGCTTGGGGTTGTCAAGCTTTGGAGCTTTGGGTTTGTCAAAGCTTGTTCTTGATGTGGGCATAGCATCAAGGGATTGTAAGAGGTTCGATCTTGACCCGTAAGGAAGATCATACTAGTGGATTCTAGGGCCTTTCAAGGGACTTCCTTGAAGGGGTGGACGTAGGCTTGTGGGTATATCAAGCCGAACCATTTAATTCTCATTGTCAAGTATCTCTAAACCCTTCTCTCTTTACATTATTGTTTTACATATTGTGTTGAGATTGGTTGTTTGCTTACTTGAGTTTTTGAGATTAAGGTTTGTTGGTTGTTATATTTTAAAGTAGTCTTAAAACCCTATTCACCCCCCCCCTCTAGGGTTATTTTATTGGTTTCAATTACTTTGATAACGACTCACCATTCCAACTGCATAGCAAATGTGTGGACGCGTCCACAATATAGCAGCTGCGTAAGACACTTTGGACATCCGATTCTTTTCCTCATCATTTTTTGGGCATTGGTCTATGCTTAAAGTACATGTATTGTCCATTATAGTGTCTATAGGTTTTGAGTCATGCATATGGAATCGTTCAATGACTTTCTTGA
The DNA here is from genome assembly GCA_033065855.1 of Escallonia rubra. Taxonomy (NCBI): domain Eukaryota; kingdom Viridiplantae; phylum Streptophyta; class Magnoliopsida; order Escalloniales; family Escalloniaceae; genus Escallonia; species Escallonia rubra. The sequence continues at coordinate 74,858 of JAVXUO010000294.1, read as the reverse complement.
TGTATGTCTCTTGAGACAAACCAAGAAGTCTCTTTGGATGATCACGTATGATTTTAACCCCGAGCACATAATTAGCTTCTCCCATGTCCCTCATCTCAAAAGTTGAGGACAACCACTACTTAGTGGTGACAATGGAACTCATGTCATTCCCAGCTAAAAGAATTTCATCCACATACAATGAAAGGATCATAATACTGTTCTTGGATCATTTTACGTAAACGCAATGATCTTGTTCAATAATCTCAAAACCTATAGAGGTAATGGCATGATGAAATCTAAAGTACCACTGCCTAGACGACTGTTTAAGACCATATATAAAAATGTTTGAGTCGATAAACTTTGCGCCCATATCCCTTGACTTCAAAACCCTCAGGTTGATCCATATAAATCTCTTCGTCTAGTTTTCCATTGAGAAATGCAGTTTTAACATCCATGTGAAAAATTTTTAAATCCTGTTGTGCGACAATAGCTAGACTTAGGCAAATTGAAGCAAATCTCACCACCAGGGAGAATTTATCTTCATAGTTCACACCCCATTGTTGGGTATAGCTTTTCACTACAAGACGTGCCTTATACTTGTCAATTGACCCATCTGCCTTGCGCTTGACTTTTAAAACCCACTTGTTTCCAATAGTCTTGCGACTTGGCGGAAGGTCAACCAACTCCCAAACTTGATTCTTCTTCAATGAGCTCAACTCATCCTTCATTGCAACCATCCACTCATTACTAGCAGATGAAGATAAGGCCTCTTCCACATAAGTGGGCTCATCTTCATCAATTGGAGCGCACATAAGAATTTCTCCGTTAGTCTCAGAACAATGGCGTAGAACTCTTCCCCGTACACCTCTACGTAGTTGAGAATCTTGTTGACCTGATGGTCCTGGTGGTGTGCTCCCACTAGGTTGAGGGTCACTTATACTATCGTCAACGACAATCGGATGAGAAATTAATTCCCCACCTTTGCTTGGAGATGGTAAAATGGTTTCAGTTAATATGGTCATAAATATGTGCAGCTATTTTCGGTGCCCTTTCTTTATCCCTAGGGTTGAGTTTAAATTAATGCTTACCAACGGTTGGATGTCATTTGGAGTCATGTTCTCATTATTATCTCTAGCTATTGTTTCCTACCTAGGACTTTCTTAACCTTATAAAAGCCATCGGGCTTCTTTTCTCTTTCTTTCTTTCCCTAAATCCTAAAAATATTTTTCTTTTTTTCTTCCTTGAGAGCCTTCTTTTCATTCTTTTATCTTTCTTTACCTTCAGTGCGTATGAAAGACCGTACATTGGAACTTTTAGACCTTGTCTTCTATTCTCATCTTTTTGACTCTAGCATTGTAAATGTTGGATCAAGCGCTTACCACTAGGCCAAAAGCTATAGCTATTAGCAAGGGTGCAACTTTATTTCCTTAAAGTTTCTTAGAACCGCATCTAGCATAAGCGATTGCACCTATTACAGACGCCATGGACAGGAATGTTAAGCCCATCGAATCCTAAGGGAGACACTGACCAATTTAAGGCTAACAATCCCCCCCCCCCCCCCCCCCCCCCCGGGTCAGCTGGGGGATTCGAACCCATGACCTTGAGGGGGGTGAATGGGATTTTTAAAAATTAATGGGGAATTTAAACTAAGCACTGTCATAAATATAAATCAAACCAAGTAATATATCAATGAATATGATAACTACACAATCTCAAGCAATTATAGAGTAATAAGTAAAGAAATTGAGTTAGAGATACTTGACAAGGAGATTAAAATGGTATGGCTTGAACTACCCTCAAGCTTACATCCACCTCTTCAAGGAGTCCGTTGCAACAGCACTAGAATGCACTAGCAACAATTTTCTTCTGGGTCAAGATCAAAACCATTACAACACTTGGTGATATCCCCACACCAAGTACATGCAAGCCTTGAATTCACAAAGCTCACCCAAGACTAGACAAACTCAAGCCTTGATCATAATCCTTTTACAAAGATCAATTGTGTACAAAGAAACCCTCTTGAAAGAAAATGAGTACAAATGAAGCTCTAGTACAATAGAAAGATGAGAGAACTGATGACTTGAAGAATTCTCACTCTAAATCAAAGAATTACTCACAAAGATGCTCTATTTAATGATATAAAATCATGAAGATGAAGAGAGAAAAGTTTAATCTATGAGCATTAATGTTTCTCTAATGATGGAAGCTTAGAATGTTGTTTCCATGGTGTATGATGAAGCCCCAAATAATTTTTATAGGGTGGATATCAACTATAGCCTTTATGGGAAGATTTGACATGATTTTGGACAAAACTAGCCGTTATTTCTCACCCAACAGTCAATAAAGTCGACTGCATTGAGAATGTAGTCGACTGCATTCCCTTACTGCCTATTTTTTGACTGGCTTGTGAGACTCCTTTCATATTTTGGGCATAACTTTCTCTAGAAAAATCGGATTAAGGTGCAAAGTTCTTTGTGTCAAAAAGCTATGGAAAAAGTTTTATCAAGATATGAAAAGATTAGCACCAAAAACATTTTTGAGAAAATTTGAGTGAACTCCAAAGTTCTCTCATTTTCAAGAAACACACTTGTGTGAAAGGTTATGAACTCACATGCAATGCACAAGGTATCATAGGGTCATTTTAGGCCATAGTCATTAATTCAAGCATCAAACCAAAACTTGTTACATAATAGTAAAGACCAACCATAACTGATAGTAACTTAGCATTTGCATTCTTTGTTACTCTTTAACATTGAACTTGATGAAGCTTCTATATCATTTTCACTATAGCTTTTAAGCTTCTTTGACTTTAATCCATATATCCAACTTTTCAAATGTGTCTTCATGAGTGTGTATGTATATACCTACTAAGAATTCACTCAAATCACACATTAGAACATAATCAATGTGTATTATCATCAAAACAAGATGTAAGCCTAGGTTATCCAACCCTAGGGCTAACAATCTCCCATTTTTTTATGAGGACAAACATTGATTCTATTTAAGGTAATATGTATCATATGATAGTCAATTAAGCAAAACAATCTCACTTAGAACATTCAATCATTTCTTGTACACTCAAGACATGTCAATTTCTCTCATGTGGCAGTTAAGCTCACAATTAGCTCCCCCTAGCTAAAACAAGATATCATTTTCCTCTAATGTTCTCTAAAAAACACATAGTCACATATCATATAGAATCAAGATTATTTCTCCCCCTTTGTCATCAACAAAAAGATAAGGGTATGCGTGTGTGAAGAGATATTTATAAGAAAGATAATGGCATGAAGTGCATATAACTCATGAACTCGTACGGATGACATCAAGAGTTCCTTCATGATCCAAAGAAGGATATGCAATGGAGCTCAATAATTTCATTTACTTCATGCATTTTTTCAAGAGTAATAAGATAATATGTGAATCAAGCATGTAAGCTTCCATATCAAGTTACCATGCTCCCCCTTAAACAATGCGAACAATATCCAACAAACACAACTAAATGTCTAACCAAATCATGCTCTCTTTTTGGCATTACCAAAAGGGGTGTGCGTAGGAATGGCAACGTGAAGTATTAAGATAACATAATCTCAACATGGAATTTTTACAACGTGAATAATGGTCAAACCCAATCAGGAAAATATAAGTGCAAGAGGATCATTCATCGTCATCTAAATTCTACAGGTATCCAAGATTATAACATAGAGATGTAAACAATCAAGGACTCACAATTTAGACCATAGTTCGCATGAATTCTCAACAAGCAAGTTATTTTATAGATTTGACAATTTAAGCATACTTGATGAAATATAAGTTTAGCACACAGCACAATGTTAAGAAGATCATTAAGCTTTACCCTCTTGGTGAATTAGTAAAGAATTAAGCTCATGAGTGATCATTCTTGAAGTCCGTTTTCTTTTACAAGCTTTGAGGCTCTTCTCATTTGAAGTAGCATGTCTAATCTTGGAATGCTTACTCCCCTTTAAGATTTAGCTTGTTGCTCCTCTTTTTCAAATTTTTCTTGGAGCTTCCTCCTTGTTGCTAGTTGCCTTTGCTTTGAACAACCTACAAGCAAAATTTAGGTCTAACTTTTGATACCCACATTTTCTTGGGTCCATAAGTGTTAGTCTTAGCAACATTAAGAAACTCTTTAACAACCTACATTTTCTTTACACCTCCAACATAAAAAATTCTACAAGGGCAATAACTAGTCGAATGCCCTTTCTTATTGCACCAACCACAATATGTAAATGGCGTGCAATAGTTCTTAGGTTGTCTTGTATGAACATTTAATCTAGCTTGTTGTTTAAAAACTTTAGGAGGCAAGGTGAAGGGATCTAATCCAACACTGCCTTTGTTTAGACCAACTTTTTTGATGTCCGAGCATGACATCCAAGTTATTTTTACCATCAACAAAATTTGGGTCAAATACACGTAGGTACCCTGGAACTACCACAAAGTCTCAATTAAGGGTCCCAAAGTTTAATTTTTACACGTAAGGGCCTGTAACTCCAAATTTGCAACAAGTAAGGGCATCCGTCCACTTTCTTAACGATCCAAGCTTTTCCGTCAGGGACATTTTTGGGTTTCCATATTTGGGTGTTTCAAAAGCTGCCCACTCACGACCAACACCACCGGCAACACCATCTGGCTACCATGCCGGCAACTGTCCCTGCCATCGCTCCCCCATCACCACGATCCACCGCCAACCAACGCCGTTCGGCGACCAACACCGCTCCCCCATCACCACGATCCACCCACGACAAATACCGCTCACCCATCACCACGATCCACCGTCGACCAAAACAGTCTAGGGACCCCGCCGATAGTGGCCCTGCTACCCCATTACCATAACCAACCGCCGGCCACAACCACAGCGGCACACTTCCGGCCGCCAGCCACCACCAATCATGCCAACCCACCAACAGCCACCGCCGACGAACTAAATCAATCCAGATCCCGGCAAACCCACGACCACCAATCGCCACAGATCCTTACCGGCAAACCCACGACCACCCAAAACCTTACCTGTAAACCCACGACCACGACCATCAAAACCTTACCTGCAATCTGGTTCTTTATTGTTCCACCACCGGCGAGACCCTCTGGCAACCACCACCCAACTGCTCAACACCCTCCGGCAAAGACCACCCACTGCTCGCCGCCGGTTCGAATCCTAAGCCAATTCCGTCCGTTTTTCGCGATCTGCTTTGGCCTCCATTTTTTGCGATCTCCTTTGGCCAATCCAACTCATGTGTATTAAAGACCCACCTGAAACAAACTCACTTTCTCTCACAGTCTCTTTGTCTCACAATGAAACCCAAATATGGAAACCCAAAAGTGCCCCTGACGGAAAAGCTTGGATCGTTAAGAAAGTGGACGGATGCCCTTACTTGTTACAAATTTGGAGTTACAGACCCTTATGTGTAAAAATTAAACTTTGGGACCCTTAATTAAGACTTTGTGGTAGTTCCAGGGTACCTACGTGTATTTGACCCACAAAATTTTCAAGGTATTTTTTCAAATCATAAATCTCAAGCCTTAAATTTTCATTTTGTTTTTTAGGAATTAAAGTATCACAAGATATTTGTTTTGTGCTAGTAATGCTCACAATCAATTCAACCAAATCATTATTCACATACTCCACATATAAATGGCTAGATATGCATTTATTCTTGGCATGCCACTCATTATTTTTACTTTTTAAGTCATTTAGCTCTTTTGAAATCACATGTACTTGTTTTTTCGAAGCACAATTTTTCTTGCCTAATTTCATGGATTCTTCATATATAAGAGCATAAGCATCACAAATATCATCACTGGAGCAATTGTTATCACTATCACTATCACTATATGAAGAATTTACATCATCATCTTTTTGAGCCATGAAGCATATATTTGTATCTCGATCATCAAAATGAACACCTTCATCTCCACTTGAGTAATTATCACTACAAATGATGGCTTCGATTGATGTCTTTATGGAGTGTTTTTTTCTTGACCCCTTCTTCTTCTTATTCTCCCATGAGGTAATCTCTACACTTGAATCATTCTTGCTCTTGTGTGAGTTTCCAACTTTCTCAATTTTGAGAAACTCATTGAATTCTTTTGCGAGTATGTCCATCTCCTTGTTATCCAAGTCTTCTTTCTCTTCACTTGAAGATTGATCCATCATTGATGAAGCTTTAAGAGCAATGAACTTCTTCTTCTTCTTTAGACATTTTTGCTCGGATGATTTGAGTTGCATTTCATAGCTCATCAAGGAGCAAACTAATTTATCCAACGGGAAGGTATTAAGATCCTTTGATTCTTGAAGTGCAGTGATTTTTGCATCCCATTCTCTAGGTAATGACCTAATTACCTTTCTCACAAGATCACCGTAAGAGAAATATTTTCCTAATTGTTTCAAAGTATTAACAATTTTAGTGAAAGGAAAATTCATTTCCGTAATGGATTCATGAAAAATATTTGAAACAATTCATATTCTCTATGACATAAATTCATCTTTGAATCTCTTAGAAGAGAGGTCCCTTCATGAGTTACTTGAAGTGTATCCCACATACTCTTGTTCGAATCACACATAATAACTCGATTGGGTTCATTTGTGTTTAGAGCACAAACAAGACAATTCTTAACTCTAGAATTCATACAAAGCATATTTTTATCATAGTCATTAAATTCGAATTTCTCCTTTGGCACAAGCTTATTCCTAATCAACTTGGAAGGAACATAAAATCCATCTTCAATGATTCCCCACATTTCAAAGTCTAAAGACTCTAAAAATACTCTTATCTTAATTTTTCATTTACTATACGAAGACCCATAAAAAATTGAAAGTCTAGTAATAGAACTCCTCTCAAGACTAGAAAACCCCATGATCTTTTAACTCTCTAAGTGTTAACCAAAAAATCAAGAGCCGAGGCTCTGATACCACTTGTTGGATCAAGCGCTTACCACTAGGCCAAAATCTATAGCTGTTAGCAAGGATGCAACTTTATTTCCTTAAATTTTCTCAGAACCGCATCTAGCATAAAGGGCTACACCTATTACCGACGCCATGGGCATGGATGTTAAGCCCATCGAATCCTAGGGGAGACACTGACCAATTTAAGGCTAACAGTAAATCCGATCACTTTTAAGCCACCTGATGTCCCCAATCTCCGTCGAAAGCAATTGGGAAGGCAACATTCTTGCTCAAGACGAAGTTCATCAAATAATGGCTAACCTTGCAAATGATGTTGAGAAGAAGATTCACATCCCAAATGAGCATTATGGGTACCCGCTCTGCGCCAGGTATACGTCCTTGTTTGACACTCTTCGAATCCATCTAAATACCGATGGCAAATTCCCATTTGGGGTTGAGTTTGTCCTAACTTGGGACCGTTAGGGTAGCAGTTCCACTTTAATGAGGAACTGCCATTTTCCACGAGAACTTGACTCGTCGATCGGATTACACAGCCCATTTTATCATTATTTGGCTGCAAAATAAGTCTCTATAAACATGTCTTATTTTCCAAACGTAAACCAGAGCAAGAAAAGGTCATGTTATCCACGACTCCTCTCTTCTAGTGCATCACAAATAACGCCTTCCATTTTATGACGGGCATGATGACAACGACACTTAGAGACTTGGTCACAATCAACGGTCTTAGGCCGATTGGTACTCTAGGCAACTCCTAGATAAAGTACTTTTTCCCTATTAAGAATACGGAGGGGGGGGGAGCTGAATGAAAGTATGAGAGAATGTAAACTTAGGACTTTGATAAGGAAAGAAGTTGGTCCCATTCAACATGATGAGTTAGTCTTATTTATGTTGATTTACATTTATAGGTTCCTCTTCTACCCAAGGGCTGGCAAGATAAATGAAGATTATGTGACTCTGGCCTGTGCGCTGGCCGAAATCCTATAGGTAGCGTTGGATCCTTTGGTGTTGCTCACTCATACAGGGGTTGAGTGGAACTATCTCTACTAAATTTAAACTCTTTGCGATGCTCTATGGATCATTCAATTGTGGCTCACATCCTAGATCTTGGGACAGTGACCAAAGTCTTTAATGAAGATCCTTTAGATGGATACAACTTGACCAGAGTTCCTCCACTGGCCAGATCGTTTGATGAAACGTTCAACTTCTTATATCTTGATCTAAATCTCAAGACCGGAGTGATATTCCTTCCCTTTCATCCCATTTAAGACCCTAAGTGGTATTTTTATAAGTGTGGATATGCCCTAGAAGACAGCAAGGCCGAATAGAGTTCGATCTAGGCAAGCTACTAACATGTAAGAAATTTGACCTATAGCCTATTCCTTAGAGGTAAAAATAATCGCCCTGGCTTTGAATAGAATCCGGCCAACTGTTGAGCTCAATAATTCGGTCTGGTTCAGTACTTGCCCCACCTACTTATAGTACCATGAATATGGACTTTGATTAGATGGAGAGAAATACATGTATGTTGAAGAGCATTCAAAGGTCATTGATTAGTGGGGAAAAGACGATGGGTTGATACTCCTTTGTCTTATGCTTCTCTTCTCGCTGCAACTCAATACTTCTTTGATCAGTGGGAGGCTTATTGTTGCAAGGTCTTCAGCAAACCATTGCCTAAGATCTTGGAGAGCATACATCTAGACTATGGGGTTGCAGCAAAACCAAAGTAAGGGCAAAGAGAAAGCTATGGCTACCAGTCTGGGCAATCCCTTAAAAGCCAAGTAAAGCTCTCCAAAAAAAGGCAGCAGGTCGAAGGTATGTCTTCATTTTCTTTTCCTTCTCCTAAAACTCTCTTTTAACGATTCTCAATGTCACATGTATTTCTATTTCTACAGAGCTTGAGGCGAAAGATGAAGGAGTTCCATCTGCTGCATGCAAAGAACTAAAGGAGATCCATGTGCCTAGGATGGAGCCCACAAACTCTAAGGCAAAAGCTATTATGGCACTGACTTCGAAGGCAAAAATGGGTATGACGATTCCAGTAGTGTAGGGTTTTTTACCCAAGTCGCTTTCCAAGAAAGCGAGGGTAAATGCCAAAGCCGACGCTTAGGTTGTCCCCAAGGTTATTGCCACATCCAGTCACCCTGAGGTTAGTCATGTAGAGAGCATTCCCCTTGAGGTTGCTCCAATTGTGGCTTCTTCAACGGCTCCGTAGTTTTTGTTGGAGAATAAGCGAGTTCATTCTGTCAATCGTTCAACAACATATCTCAGGTTTCTTTTGAATGCTTCAAGTTAATATTTCTCTTATGATTTCCTTGAGCAATCTAGTTCTCAGGAGATGGGAGTACCTGAGCGCAAGGCTGGGAAAAAGAAACAATTGGCCTAGAAGAAAGCCAGAGGTAAAATAGTCTTGAACTTGGACGATAGTGCTGAAGGGGATTAGGGTGAGGTGATGATATTGCCCATGAAGTGGAACAGTCTTCCCCTGTGGTGGTTGAACATCTTCTTCCCCTCAAGGGTATTTTGGAAAGGACAAATTATGGACTCTTGATGAAGTCTTAGTTCCAAGTAAGCCTGCTGCTCCTTTCGAATAGGCCAAAAGTCCAGAGATTGCCTTAGAGCGGCCTGAATCTTCAGAAGTACTTCTTGAAGGCGCCAAATTCCAGCTCCCTTGTTAGGCATTTTTCCTAATTCGTAGCTTTTGCCATCATGTGAAGTTCTCGCCACGGATGGTAGATCACCCAACTGGGGCTTCGACCAACTTAGGGTGATTCGTGATCGATCTGAACTTCGAGAAGAGAAAGTCAAAGACTTATTCGCCATTCCCAACGTACCTTAAGATGATTTTGAGACTCATTGGCAAGCTGTTGCGTCAGTTTTTCTTTCGTCCCAATGGCTTCACTTTTGATGCCGAGGAGGCATCGCTTGTGATGAAAAGGATAAACACGTGATAAGTTCTAACCACCTTTCTTTTGACCAGAAAAAACTTATGGTTGAGTTCCCTGAAGTTTTTGGTCAAGTTCAAGATCGACTTGGTGCCACTTTAATTCTCCGATTGCAATATAACTAGAATCTCCAAGAGATAAAAGACATGAATGAGGCAATGGTTTAAACCATGATGCCTTTTTGAGCATGGAGTCCAAGCTTTCGGTGTAAGACGGCTAGATTAGAAAGCTAAAGGTTGCTCTAACAGAGGCTAGGAAGGCGAGGGCTCAGGCTCAGGAAGGGGGGGAGAGGAGATGGACCTTCTTATTGAAGGTACAAAAGCTTTGGAAACCAAATTCAATAAACTTTCAAAAGCTTGTGCTGCTTTAAGGTTAAGTTGGAGGCAAACAAGGCCTTTGTTCTAAGCCGAATTATTCCGGGGGGCTCCGCTCGTAGTGCTCTGGCACGAGGACCCTTCGCAGTGGGATAGGCTCGTTACCACAAAGTTATCGCCGCCTGGGGTGACTTGTGTGACACTAGGCACTGAGCTGCGACCATGTCCGCTTTTGTTATCGGTAATCGTCGGCACCCCAAGACGATGACCCCTGGGTCACTCCGGGATGGGAGCAGGTCTTTGGAGGGCATCGCGCCTAGTCCGTCTGGCAGTTGGCTACAGGGGCAACCCTCACTGCTCTCAGGTTATATACGCGTCTCTTGACGCACCTTGTGTGATTCAGTAAGGCATGGACTGGTGGCTGGGGCAACAGACTTACTCTGATCATGCTGTCATGGTGTGTTCAGTCTTCTTAGACAAGTAGAACGACGTTGTGTGGGGCAGGTAGCACAAATTTGGGAACCGGTGTTTTAGGACCCATGGTCCTAGGGGACGACATGTGGCACTTTATGACACATGCACACTGTTTCCTTTAAATAGTGGATTTTATGACTCAAAAAGGGGACTTTTTGGCTAATTCTGACAATATCACTTTCTCACTCTTGGATTCTAGTGAGAGAAAGACAAATTGGACATAACTTTGGACCGTAACATTAGACTGTAGCATTGGACCCTGACTCGAACCTTGACTTGAATTGTCGACTACCGGCCCTGTTCATCTCAGCCTCGTCTCTGCAGCACTGCCACTCCTCACGATCTGTCTGGGAAGCCTTGCTCTTTGCCCTTACTCCGCCCTCACTGTCTCTCACTTTGCATACTTGGAAGCTGACTCGAACTGTAGCTTTTGTGGCACCTCCACGTAGGTACGAACCCATTTTTCTTGGCATCAGAGAATTAGTAGAGGCTATTAATTTAATATCTTAGAATGAAATTGATTTTATATAAGTTTAAATTGTCAAGAGCATTTAACTTATATTGCATCCATTTACGCACTACTATCATCACGTAGTGCTATCAATACATTGAAATAATTTATCATAATGTGTCTGCATCACAAGCCAAAGCAATAATTATAAAAATGTTTATCACATTTTCATTTTATATGTGTTTAAAACATAAATATAAATTACATAATTTAAATTTCTTTTTGTTTCAAACAAAAAAAGGTGAATTAAATTCTAATTTTAATTCCATGGAGTGGGTGAAGTGTCAAAGGGCCTTTAGGAATAACCTCAGGTTTTCAAAAATGAATAATAAGAATTTTTTAGGGAAAAAATATTGCTTGGACTGGGCCTGGATATCCCTCTCGTCTGGCCCGACCCAGTTCCGCACCCCTTCGGCCCAGGCCTAGGCCTGGCCCATTTTCTCGGCTGGCCGGCTGGGCCCGGTTTGGGCCGGCCCATTGACATCACTACTCAACCCCAGGTAAGTACGAAGTGAAATTTGACGCGATTATTTTTAAGGAAGATAAAGCTAATGGGGTAAATCGTCGTGGTCTATGTCGAACTATAAAAAAAAGATTCCTAGCATGAGTGAGCCTGAAACCGCCAGAAGCAATTAAGCAAAGAGGCGGGAGTCTTTGCATAAGAAACTGGGATGTTTAGATGAAAGGTGATTCTTCTAGCCTTGAAGAACACATAGTGAAACTTTTCCCCAATTAGAAACATCATGAGTGATGAAAAGCAAACCATCAGTAGATTTAGATGTATGAGATTTCTTCAAACCTGAAAAAACCAGAGTTATAGTTTATTTAGTTATGAATGGAAGAGGCCCCCAATTTTTAATGCGGTCCATACTAAAAAATATAAATCATATTATTTAAAAAATATTTCATTCAGTTTTTCCCCTAAAAAAGGTCCTCTTTAATAATAAATTGCCTATGCCTGAATGAAGTTTTTGGCAAAGGAAAATCAACGAGAAATTGGTAATTAATAGCTTAGATAATGAATAACTTTGGCATCCCCATAACTTTAAAAGGGTGACTATATTCAAACTCTCTTTTTGACTAAATTCACATTAATTGGTTGCTGAAAGGTGCACTGACGAATATTTTTCTACTCTTTATTGACAATTAGGTAAAGAGACTGCTTGATTTTGTCCTCCTATCAAATTGTTAGGGAATGTCATTGCCAAAGATTTGTTTCTCTACCGTCAAGTAATCAATCCCATACACAATGATAATTGTAGATATTTATCGTCTTGTCTAGTTGTGAAAGCTACAAGGAAAACCAACATGTAGGCAAGTCTAAAAAGCTCATCTTTTATAAATGTTTTCAATAAAATCTCAATCTTACTTTCATTCATCTTTTTTTTTTAAAGTATTCACAATGTCCATTTTACAAAGGAAATATGGCCTCAACCATTGTGTAAGTACGAAGTCAACTTTAATGCGACTATTTTCAAGAGAGATAAAATTATAGGGCCAAAGTGGTAATAAAAAACAATCATGGTTTACACCAGATAATCAGAAAAGGTTCCTGATGTGAGTGGGCTTGAAACTACAGGAAGCAATTGCAGTGGCAGAGGCATGAATCTTTGCCCAAGAAACTATATTTTGAGACGTTCAGATGAAAGGTAATTCTTTTAATATACGATTACAGACTTGAAAAATTCAGGACATAACTTCTCCCCAATCAGAAACATCATCAGTGATGCAAAGCGAACCATTAATAGATTTAGATGTTATGAGACTTCTTTGGCTAATTTTGCGCATTAGTTGGCCAAAGTAAGGCCCCTCAGTTTTATTGCCATGCATCCTAAAAATATAAATCTAATTGTTTAAGAAATGAAATCATTCATTTTTTTCCCTAAGAAAAGCCCCCTTCTATAATAGATTGTCTATGCCTGAAATAAGTTTCTAGCAAAGTAAAATAAACGAGAATTTGATAATTAATGGCTTAGATAATCACATTATGAATGTGGCTAAATTCACACTATCTTTTTTACGGGGTCTGTTTGAAAATCATTTGGTTTTCAGTTTTTTCTCCACTTTTGTAAACTGGAGAAAAAAAAATGAGTTTGGCACACAATTTTGATTTTTTTCCCCTTCAGTTTTGAAAATTAGTTCTTAAAATAAGGTTATTTTTTAAAACTCTTATTTTGGAGTTTTGGGTTTCCAGTTTTGGTTTTTGTTTTAAGACCAACGCCCAATTGGTTTTGGTTTTTAGTTTTATTTTTATTTTTTTGGAAATAGAAAATCAAAACTGTAAGTGATTTCAAACGCTACCTAAATATATATCAATTGGTTGCTGAAATGTGCATTAACGAAGATTTGTCTACCCTTTATCGACAGTTATGTGGAGAGACCCCTTGCTTCCATCCTCCTATCAAATATCTTCTCTTGATCCCATTGAACCTCTTCATCGAGGAAGCGGAAGTCCTTTGAGTCTTTCGAGGCACAAAGGTTCTTTCCTTTTCCTCGAGGGTGGTTACGCGGGGGAAGTTGTCGTGGGCTTCCACTTTCTAGTCCCCTTCGGAACGATAACTTCAACTTTGAAAATCATATATGAAACCTTTTCCAAAAAAACCATCTTCAACAAGTTGCTAAATCCACTGTCATGTACAATTGACAGTGCACAATGTACAACCTTGATTATTGTAGTACGAAATGTGAATGGCCACGTAAACATCACATGAACGCAGACCTAAAGGCCCAACACCCAGTGGCCAAGCTGCAAGCCCAGCTCAACACGTTCGTTGCCCCCAATAATAGCAACTAGCAAGTGTTAGCTCTCTCTCCAGGACTCGTATACTTGCGCTACTAGTTGAGCACGACCAAGAACATATATAGAGAGGGGCCAAATTTCCGCCGTCTCTCAGCCACTTCTCTGCCTTGTGCCCTCCAAAACCCTCCCTCTCCCCTCCGATTACCCCACACTTTGCACAGACATATGCACTCACTGACCTACACACACATGCGTCTTATCTCTCTATCTGTCATTTAATCAAGCACTTGACTTGCAATTGGAGCCCAGCCTAATAGCCTTATTGGTATTACCACTTGAGCTTTCTTGTTCTTTAGCAGATTTTATCCTCTATTCATGCTCTTTATCTATTCATCTACAACATGTTGTTTTCTTTTTATTGCCTTGTTTTTTGATTTTTTTCATTTCAAGAATTATTGGTTTTGATAGCAAGTCACGCGCTTTACATCAATTTTTATGTGAATATATGTGGTGATTGTGCTGCTTGGTATCGGTTGAAATCACTGTTGATGCATATTTGAAGGGCAAGGATTTCTGGGTCATTTTTGTTATTTCGTGAGAGTTATATATTTATGGGTATGATTTATTGACTTAAAAGAAGTGATTTTTCCCTATTTCCTTGTGGATTATTTGCATTACTCAACTACAGCTGCTATGGATTGTGGCAGTGTTACTAAAAGGCATTGTAGCTGTCATTAACAGTTATATAACATTTCATATGCGGTATATTTGATTCATTGGTTCTATGTGTGACATTTATTTCTTTGAATAAAGCTTACTTGTTGGAACTTGAATTCTAGATTTGTTAGTTTCTTTAAAAGTCACTTTCTTGGGGTTTTAGGAGGCAGAAATGGCTGGAAAATCAAACAGGGGGCGGAATCGTAGAGGGTCCCATAGTACTACACACAGTTCAGAACAGGCAGCCTTGTCAGAGTCATCTGAATCCGTTGCTAACGGGATTCCAATTGTGAGTGAATCTGATGTCACGGGTTCCGAAGAAAAGCATTCGGGAAATGCAAATCCGGAGAACCAGGCAAAGCAAGGTGAAGCGTCATCCCAACAACATTTCATTGGCATATTATATTGCACTGCTTAATATCGTTTAGCATCACTGTTATGTTGAGTATGTTAAAAAAAGGAAAAAACCTTGCAAAAAATTTGGAATAACTTCCATGTAGCAAACCAGGTGAAGCTTTTAATAATTCACGAATCTATTTTTTCACATTCTTTTTCAAAAACAAGTGTGTAGAGGGAAATCAAAGGTTCTATCTGGGAGTTGCATTTATCTGATTTTAACTTGGAAAAAGTCAAAATATTAGCACATACATTCACATTCCGAAAAGTTGAGTTGTTCTTGTTTAGAGAGACTTCCATTTTCTGCTTGTAATTGCAATGACTGGAAACAAAAAAGACCACTTGAATTCTCAACGAGTGGTAATTGCTTAATGTACTAAGGCCTACAATGTCGAGATGCAAGACCAAACATACAAAGTCTCATGTCTGAAGTTTTTCTCAATGCAAGTGTGTTGTGAACATCCAGCAACTCCAGCGATTCAGTTTACCAGTCTTTTTCTTCATAAATATGCTAATACTTAACTCTATACGTGAAGATATTGATAATAATGATGAAAAAGTTGTTTCGTCCAAAACTACCTCTCAGGAAAAATATATTTTAATCCCGTTCAAAAATTGCAGGGTGCAATTTCTTTCTTTAGCCTTTCCAGGTGCGCTGTCGATAAAGTCGACCATTTAGTGCGTCGAATTGACAAAGTTTGTTCCACAGTATACTATCAATCTTTTCTTAGTGGTGTATAAACTGAAAGAACAAATAAAACGGAATACTAAGAAAAGGGTGCCTACTTTACCTTCCAAGGGCGGTAATACTACCTTAATTGACCTATGAAGAGTCCCTCTACACATTTTATTTTAGAGGATGCTTTCCATGTGATTTTGTGTTCATCCTTTATTATGATATCCAACTAGAATGCGTTCGAGCTTTGTTTCTTCGAACAAGAGATGCGTCATCCATATTTAAGATGATTCTGCTTTGCCGTCCTTCAAACTTGTTTTCCTTGTATTTAGCGATTAGTCATCTTGCCTTATTTATTCTATCATTGTTACCGAATATGTGAACATGATTCAATTTCATGCGGTGAAGCCTTACCCTATTTCTTGTTTCTTGCGGTGTAGGCGACATTCATCTATATCCTGTTCCTGTCAAAACGCAAGGTGGCGAGAAGCTTGAGTTGCAAGTATGCTACTTCTAGTAGTGACTCCATCTCTAGTAGATTATCGCTTCCAAAATAGATACCCCACAAGTTTTGACTTTCAATTTGTTCATTCTTTTTTGTACTTTTGTCTTGGTGTTTAAGTGTTTAACTTGTTCTACCCATATTGATTCCACTTTTTTTAATATGTTGTCAAATTAAAATTGCAGTTAAGCCCCGGGGATTCTGTTATGGATGTGCGACAATTTCTCCTAGATGCCCCAGAAACTTGTTTCTTTACGTGCTATGATCTTTTAGTGAAAACAAAGGATAGTTCAGTTCAGTTAGAAGATTACCATGAAATTTCTGAAGTTGCTGACATTACTACTGGTGATTGCTCCTTGGAGATGGTTGCTGGTATGCTAATTCCTCTGTAATTGCTTCTTTGTATACAAGAATTTACGTGATGAAGAATGAATTGCAACTGGGGCTACCCAATATTTATTAATTTGTTAGTGGGTTCGATTCTAACTTAGCATCAACTGTTGCAGCACCATATGATGATAGATCTATCAGAGCTCATATTCACCGGACAAGAGAATTGCTTACCCTTTCAACAGTGCACTCTTCAGTATCAACTTCACTCGCTTTACAACATGAGGCAGGACAGAGTACAGCTGCAAATTCAGGAGGTTTGCCGACGCTGCAATATGTCTTCTGATGTTTTCCTTAATGTATTCTTTGTTTTTTCAGTTCTTGTAAGCTTATTTCCAATTACTGTGACCTAGATCCTACAAAAACTGAAGTCAAAGAGCTTGAGAACTTGGGTTTCATGGAGGATGTATCTGGTTCACTGACTAATTTGTTGTCATGTCCCTCCAAAGAGATAAAATGCATGGAAAGTATTGTATTCTCCTCATTTAATCCTCCTCCCAGCTATAGAAGGTTTGTTTCTTTTTTTCTAAAGTAGAAAAACTAACTGCTTGTGATTCAATCTGGAAATTAGTGCTTTGACATAGTAAAATCATAGATAAAAGATGCTGTGTTCTTTTTAACGTCCAGACTTCTCGGGGATTTGATTTATCTGGATGTTATAACGCTGGAGGGGAATAAATTTTGTATAACGGGAACCACAAAGACGTTCTATGTCAACTCTAGCTCAGAAAATATACTTGACCCAAGACCGAGTAAAGCTGCTTTTGAAGCAACAACGCTAATTGGGCTTTTGCAGAAGATAAGCTCCAAGTTCAAGAAAGGTAGCGAAATGTGGTTATAGATGTTTCTAGTCATTGGCTTTAATTAATCATCTTACCTTTGGTGTGTATGATATTCTTTCTCTGTTTACCAATATTGAAGCTTTTCGTGAAATTTTGGAGCGGAAGGTTTCCGCACATCCATTTGAGAATGTCCAGTCTCTGTTGCCACCTAATTCTTGGATGGGACTGTATCCTGTTCCCGGTAAGCTCAATACAAATGAAATTAGTTCTAATGCTTTCTGTGTCATTTGGTGATGCATGGCTTACAGGACAGAACTTCTTGAGGCATGAAACTTAAAATTGACATGCTTTTGTGATTCTTAGATCGCAGTAAACTTTGAAACTGCTTGATTTGAACATCTAGAGTACCCACACCCTGTTCCCTTCATCAAAGCCTAAGATTCTAGAGGTTATACCACATTGAAGCAGCAAGGCCTGAGGCATTGCTTTCGCATCTTGCAAACTATCATAGTGTCTGTAGTTCTATATAGAGCTTTATCAAATGCTAGGGGTTAGTTGGCCTGAGTTTTTGTGTCATAATTCAATTGCCGAATGGGTTTTCTTAGAGCAAAGGAAAGATGTTTTCATGCAGTGGCATGCTGCGAAAATGGGATAATTATTAGACCTTTTATTGAAGCTTTTATGTCTTAGTTTGGGAATTCTGCAATCAATCAGAGGGGTGAGTCATTCTTTTACTCCCCTGATAAAAAGTGTTCTCTATAGGATGTCATTTTGCTTCAGTCACCACTTTAACCTTTTCTCATTATCTTGTGCAAATCTTGACCTATGCATAATTATGATTTACATTGTTGGGCCCACTCTCTAAAAGCATAAGCATTAAACAAATGAATGGTCACTTATCAGATCAACTTACTAAACAGTTAGCACCTCATGACCTTAGTGTCCTCAGTTCTGAGCATAAGCCATGAGGTCTTGAACATAGCCATTTGTAAAAGTCCTTTAGGATAACTAGTTCTGTTTGATTGGGGCTGCTTTCGTTTAATATCCGAACTGTATATTGGGTTATTTCATTATAGAGCACAAACGTGATGCGGCTAGGGCAGAGAATGCAATGACACTTTCCTTTGGAAGCGAGTTAATTGGCATGCAAAGAGACTGGAATGAAGAACTGCAGTCTTGTCGCGAGTTTCCCCATACTACTCCTCAGGAAAGGTGCATTCAACATCGTTTATATTGCTCGTGTACAGTTGGGGCATGCCCTTTTTTGTGTTCCGTTGCCTCACTTAAGAAACATGGATGGTATCTCGTGAAACCGTTATGCCGGTTGCTTATATTAAGTAATTTATCACAGGATCTTGAGGGATAGGGCTCTTTATAAAGTGACTTCTGATTTTGTTGATGCTGCAATGAGTGGTGCTATTGGGGTCATCAGTAGATGCATTCCACCAATTAATCCAACCGATCCAGAGTGCTTTCACATGTGAGTTGAAGCTAAAAACTTTTTCTTTGTTACTCATCTATATCTTAAAGTGATTCGTTGGAGCTTATCAATCCTCCAGGGTCACTCAGCCATGTAGCGTAGGGGCTGTTGGTTTGTGCTTTGTTTGCTTAATCTGTTATGTGTGCCTCTGAATGTGGTGATTTGACACGGTCGCTAGGAGAAATGCTCTCTCTCTCACACACACACACACACTCTCCCACGCATGCGAAAATCTTACAAGTTTTTTACTGGTTAAGAGCAAAATCCGTTGATTCATCTGCTCTAAATAGTGTGACTTTCTGAAGAATTAAGTATTTTTCCCTTTTTGATATATACTCTTTTTGGTAGTATTCTAATGCCTGTAGGTTCTATTTCCAATGGCCTTGCAACATTGTTCATTATACTTGTGACAAGTTGATTGAAATCTTGTGTTATTTACTCTGTAATATTCCAAGTTGATAGAAATCCAAGTTTTGCAACACATGTATTTCTTTCTACTGATTTCTGCATAGTTTTCAACAGACAAAAACCTAGTTATTTAATGCCCAAGGAAAGCTTTAGAAAAAGACAGCATTGATTTTACTCTGTCAAAGATTTGAGAGGTTGCTTATTTGTTGTGACCGATGTGGAATTCAAGTTTTTGGTCATTGTAAAATCTTTTTGCGATTTGGTGGATCTAGTGAGACATTTTGGATGCATAGTTTCCTGTGCAAACCACTGGCCCACCGGCGTTCCTTATCATTTTCTTGAATCCTCTATAAGACAAGACATATTACCTTAAAATTGAACGATTTCCCTTTCATTTTCCTTTAGATGTTGTTTGCTTTACAATTTGCCAATAATGGCCCTCTACAGTTCTTGCATAGTTATGTAAACTGGCTTGAACCAGATTGAAGACTTGGGAGTTTATGGAAGCCTGCTGGATTTGCAAAGAGATAGATTTATGCTGTGTTTTAAATCAAATCTCACAGTGCTTATGGTTGTAGCATTATTATGCTAACGAGTTGTTCTCTTTGTGGTTTGTTCTCTTTGTGGTTCTAGGTATGTTCACAACAATATATTCTTCAGTTTTGCTGTGGATGCGGACCTTGAGCAGCTGTCCGCAAAGCAGGCATCAGATACTAGTATAAAGATTGAGAAGACTTCTAAAATTTTATCTCATGGAGCTGCTACTGTGAGAGATAATGGGAATATGCTCCCCGGCTCAGATGCGGAGGACCAAAATGGTGTCACTGATTTGGTTCCTGATGTACCTACTGAGACACAGTTGGCTGAAAGTGAGCAAGCGACATATGCATCTGCAAATAATGATCTGAAAGGCACCAGAGCGTACCTGGAAGCCGATGTTCCTGGACTGTATAGTCTTGCTATGGCCATTATTGATTACAGGGGTCATAGAGTAGTAGCACAGGTGTGCAATAAACCTTGGATCAAATTATAGTTCCCTGGAGGCTGATTTTTCTCATAATAGTACCGTTCCTGGTGAATGGAGTACTGTACTTTAACTGCCTACGAGCTTTTGTTCGACTTTCTCTGACTGATCCGTTGCCTTATTGCTTAATACTGGTGATTTCACTGGTCCCGGTAGTGGGGCTTTTGCAAATCAGGTTTCTTGCCTTTAGCTGTTAGAGTGGATGGTCCCCACTGAAACATGTGTTTGTTCTCTTTACTCAACAATTTTTTTTTGGTATGGCTTTTTGTGTTATTCTTGGTTGTGTTATCTCTTACTTAATGGACACTGTTTTTTTTTCCTGTTTTTTTGGTCGTGTTTTCTTGTTTACTAGTAATTCTTGGCCAATAGGAGTCAGTTATTTTAGACTTTCCTCTTCTTATCGTCGCCTTCTCCGGTCTCTTTTGCAGAGTGTTTTACCTGGCATCCTTCAAGGTGATAAATCAGACTCCCTGCTGTATGGTTCTGTTGACAATGGGAAGAAAATTTGCTGGAATGAAAGTTTTCATTCCAAGGTGAGAAAGGATATGTAACTTAAATTTACAATGCCATGAATATAGTACTGTTGTGTCTTTCTTACTTGCTGGAGAAAAGTCACCCTCTATTTGAAGTATACATGCGGACAAATATGTTCCTTTAGCATCTTTAAGGCTATCAGCCACGTGTGCTGATAATTTCCTGACAACTGAAAAGTGATATTTAGAATAGTAATACTGCTTTTACAAAATGTTTAGATTTCACGGCAGTTCCATGTGGGATAGTGTGATGAAAATGCTATTTAACTCGGTGATTGGAAAGTAATTACTTGTATGGTTGGAACTGAAAATACATAGCTTTTGTGTCCTAGCTGTGTAACTCGTTCTTGTATCTTTGTTAAGACCCAATATCAAATGGAAGTATCCTACGCAGGTTGCAAAGAAAAAAAGCGAGAAAAAAGCCTGGGTGTGATGAGGTATCTCAGTCTATTGGGGGGGGGGGGGGGGAGAGAGAGAGAGTTTTACAACTTCTGATCCTTGTAAAAGCTGTCAATTCTTGAGCCTATATTAGCAATAAAACATTCTAAAGCTGGTATGGCTTAAATCTCTTTCCATACATGGTCAAATGAAATCTCTGCTTGTGTAATGCTTGTTATGAATATATATTTACACATGGAAAGATTTCAGATAACTGATAATGCAAGGATTTAAATAGTATATTTGCCAATTTTGTCCTTTTCTGACGTGTACATTTCTTTTATTGCTATCACGGTTCCATCACAAGATTTAAACCCTATGTAATCTTAGGTACTAGAGGCTTCAAAACGCCTCCATTTGAAGGAACATACCGTCCTTGATGGATCTGGATGTGTTTTCAAATTAGCTGCACCTGTGGAATGCAAGGGTATTGTTGGGAGTGATGACAGGTGTGACTACACTTTCTAGTTGATTTAATCTGGTAAAGATTAGAAAGAGTTTTATTTATCAGTTGTTGATCCAAAAATCTAAATTTTAGCTTGTAACTGTTGTCATCCTGGATATAATTTATTTCCTTTCTTGAGTTTTTCTACATGCCCAAATTTACCGTACTACTGTTTCTGATTCGTAGTTATATCACATCAAACTGCAACATTAATGCAGCCTAAATTATTCGACATGATGACCATCAGTCAACACCGAACCTGCTAAGTTGGTCAAGGGTTTAAATAGAAGTAGCAGAATTTGGAACTTGGGCACAAATTTAACTATTTTGAACTTTCCAAAAAGAAACAATTTTTTTAGGATAGTTATTTTATAAGCATGAGACAAAGATATTAGAGTAGAAACAGTCTTTTGCAATGAAGGAAAGCCTTCAGTGATTAAACTCCCGTTGATGTTATAATATATGACACAATAATGATAGTTGCATACTAAAAGAACTCTTCTTCAAGTCTTGAATCAAAGATGAAGCCAGAAATCTTGTACAGAAAGGTTTATGAAGTGGGAGTTATCTTGCAGCTCCTCCTTCTAAGAAGTAAATACTGCCAAAAATACAGAAGTAAATGTTGATCTATAATTGATCCCAATTGTAGCCATTGCAACTGGAAACTGTTTCCACTATTAAGTTTTATCAGCAGGAATACCTCTGTAGTCAGTACTCTACAGGTTTGTTGTGCTTTTACGATTCAGTTTGACTCTGCTCTCTTAAATCCTCACTTCCAGGCATTATCTCTTGGATCTGATGAGAGTTACTCCTCGTGATGCAAACTATACTGGACCAGGTTCTAGATTTTGTATTCTAAGACCGGAGTTAATCAATGCCTTTTGTCAGGTATACAGCTTTGACTTTTATCAACCTTATTCCAGGAATGGTTTCTTCGTATTGTCTTTCAATCAAATTGTCTTTATGTGCCAAGGCTGAAGCTGCAGAGAGGTCAAACTCTAGATGCAAACCGTCGGAATCCTCTCCTGTAGCTAGTGATTCTCAGGCAGTCAACGATGTCGAAGATACTGAGGCAAGTGCAGCGATGCCAACTTCTCAGAGACAGGTAATGGGTCTAGAAAAGTCTGAAGTGTACAATGATGCAGTTAGTTTGAAGTAGTCTTAAAGGTTCTGCAGAATGGTGATATTTTGCTGGGAGGTAGGAGGTTTTAAATAATGCTAAAAAAAGTGTAAACTGATAGTCATTGTGAACATTTTTGCATTAGAAGAAATGCACGTTAGCTACTCATTTGTGTCTACCAGAGTCGGGAAATGGTACTGGCATCTATAAAATATTTTATCCATGCGGCAGTGACATTCCCAAAATGAGTTACGCAGTTGGGACATGCTTATGTGCATTAAGACATTTTATTGTGCAACAAGTGGGAATTGAACAGTGGAGGATCGAATGAACAATGCTTTTCTTGTAACTAACAAAACAGTCATCCCTATTTTTATAAGGTTGAGGGTAGGTGATTCACTTGAGTGAGAGATCATCTTACTTGATATCTAGAAAGGATATATATGTTTTTGATAGGTAAATGTATTAGCAAACGGGAGTAGACACAATCTCAGCTATGTAAACACAGTTAGAAGCTGTCCTCAAAGGCTAAAAGGGCATGATGGCAGGCAGAAAACTCCTCCTCACCCACCCCAGCAAAGAGAAGAAGGAAGCCTTTAACTTGGTGAAAACCAGCTCCAGGCCCTCATAAATTATTCTGTTCCTCTCCTATAGACACATCATAAGAGGGATTGAGGAATCAAACTCCACAGCTTATTACCCTCTTTTCATCATGAAAAGCGACCATCACCTTAACAGTCCTCTAATCCCAAAAAAGATTGGATATCATATCCCCAATCACTCTGGCAACAAAACAATGGAGAAGAAGATGGCCAATCGACTCACCATTGGCTTTACATGTAGAACACCAACTCCTCTAGAAAGGAAATCACTCGTATGTTTTTCTTCTTGATCTAGATATGCTTTTTGCCTGTCCGCCACCTAATCTCGCTTGTACACGTTCCAGTTGTAGAAATACGTAGACGAATGGTTGCCATATTCGAAGTTTTTCTGCTACCTTTTCGAACTCAATCACATGGAAGTTAACATGTGATCTGGAATGCACTTGCAATGAACCAAAGAGACATACTTCGAGAAGCAACTCCTCCACCAGTCTATGCACGCTAAGGCCCAATTGTGCATAGGTTTGCTAAATCAAGTCAGGCGAAACAGCACATTTGAATGCAAAGCTTGGACTTCGTATGTTTAATTGTTAAACTTCGTGTTGCCTTTGAGCCACGCCCAAAAGTTGATTGAAAGGGGCAGCATTTCCACTTCTCCTGCTGATACCCTTTTTGAATTAAAAACATGGGAACTCGAGGTGATAGCTCCATGCAGAAAGACTTGGAGTAAGTTAAAAGTTTGGAATTAGTTAAGGGGCTGGGCTAAATTGCCCTATGACCTTAGTTGCAGGAAACTCCTTATATGGTGACGCTTCTCTCTTGGAAACTCGCTTTTGCGATCCCAAGTTAGGAGCTCCATGGGATCTCGTCCCAAGCTCATATGGGAACTCGATTCCGTCAGCTGGACAGAGATGCATGGAACAAGTGAGAGAGTACCTAAAAATCAAGCCCTTTTAGACTCAATTCCTTGTTTCTCTCTTCCTTCAAGTCCTTAAAGCCTCCTTGTTTGTTGTTGCCCTCCCTCCCAAACTATATTCAAGAAATAGTAATACTCTTTAATGCATTTATTTATTTAAGCCGCTCCCAACCTTAAATTCTTCTAGGTTCTTACGCTCCCCCGCCCCCGTTCCCTCTTCCGCCCCCGTCCCCGCCCCCGCTTTGTGCAACTAAGCCTATGACAGTGTGATAGATGTCTTTTTACTCTGGTTTTATTCTGATAAAGATCTTTTTCAAATGAAGCTAGGGGATGATATCCACATTCCACTTTTCTACACGTATACTCCACTTAATTTTAGACAAAAGCAAATTAGATTCCTGCCCCTCCTCAACTCATATAAGTTTTTTTCCCATTTTCAATATTACCTCCTCAGAAGTTCTACTCTGGTGTTACTGTCTATTGCATCTGAAGGGTAATACTGCCTAATTACAAAGAGCTCTTGAATTATTGAGGGGAGGAACGTACTTTTCTTTACCTAAAAGTAAAGTGAAGTGTAGCTGTTGAAAAATGGAGTGTGCATATCCTCTAAAAACTATTGCTTTGGCTAGTCTTTTAATCTAAAAAGCACTAATTGAGCTTTCTCAGTGTAGTTGTGTTTAATATTTTGAAGCTTATCTTGTGGGATCTTTTCTGCACCATTTACTTCGGATTAGTATCTCCTAGTATTGCTTTCCCAGGATATGAAGAAAGAAGTTGAAGGGGAGGGAGTCAACAACTGTGTTACGACACCTGCCGATACGGCCGAGAAAGTACTGTTTAACCCTAATGTATTCACTGAGTTTAAGTTAGCTGGGAGTCAAGAGGTAACACTAGCCTTGTAATGATGGTCTTCATTTCTGTCATGTCTATGCCAACCAAGTTCATTCATTATTTTTCCGTTGGTATTTACTAGGAGATAGCTGCAGATGAAGAAAATGTGAGGAAAGTAAGCTTATATCTGAGAGATGTGGTGATACCGAAGTTCATACATGATCTATGCACGCTTGAAGTATCACCCATGGATGGCCAAACGTTAACTGAAGCTCTCCATGCTCACGGAATTAATGTTCGCTATATCGGAAAAGTATGAACTGCGAACATGTTCCATACACTCCTATGTGTCACTTATTTATGACCTTATAAATTTGCTTTTTTATTTGTCGATACCTTAAAAAAGGGATTGCAAAATTAAACATATGGACCCTTCCTCCAGGTAGCTGATGGGACTAAGCATTTGCCTCACCTATGGGATCTTTGTTCCAACGAGATTGTTGTCAGGTCCGCAAAGCATATGCTCAAGGTGATAAGCATTTTTTTACCTATTTCTACGTCTTTTTGCTTTACAATCGAGGGCTATATGTAGGCTTGAAATCTTAAACTTGCTTGTGCAAACTATGGTACTTGAATGCATTGGTTATCTTGATTAGTAAGGATGAAATGTTCATGTTTGCTGGTAGAGACCAAGGGGGTCGATTTGCTCTTTATTCATTTCAATCTCCTCGACATGGTGCTTTCATATTATAAAATTGTGATAATTTCATGCTTCACAAGAATGGATTGGGTATTCGCACGATCAACATGGTATTAGAGCTCTTGTTTTCGATTCTTCCCACTTGCATATGGTCCCCTTTATGTGCCTTGATTTGTTTAATCTGGGGCTTGCACGTGAGGGGAGTATTAAGAAACATTGTTAGGCTCATTATCTAATAGCTTAAGTTTTTAGAGCGACTGGTAATTAACAGCCACTTCTTGCATGTTAATGTGGTTACTTTGTCAACTTAAACCAAGTGATGTTAGCTTTTGCAGAGGATAATTAAATCAATCTTCAGCTCAAATACGTCATCTTACTGCTGTATCCGAGCTAGTAAGCTGTTTATTTCTGCCATGGTTTCCTAATTTATCTGGTTGTACAGGACATCCTGAGAGATTCGGATGACCACGATCTTGCACCTGCAATTGCATGTTTTTTCAACTGCTTCTTTGGGAATGGTCAAGCTGTTGCCAATAGTGCACAGTCCATAGCCCACAAGGTAAAGAAAGATTTTCTGCTGGTTTTCTTATGCTGGATATAGTTCTATTGTTGTCGATCAGTTTCGAGGCCTCATGCCCCTTACTGGGTAATTATGCTTTGCGCCTTGGGAATGTCTATTTCCTCACCATGTTATGCCTTGTCACACTCTCATTCGTAACCAATTCATTTATCTTTTTGTTCTTAATGCACTTTTTTAGTGACAAAATGAGGGTGTGTAACAGCATATAGGGTGTGAAAATAGGTGCTCCCTTTGCGTAATAAGGATGCTTACTCCATTTGATGAAATATTTGGAGTTTGTTATTGTTAATTTTTGTGAAGCTAACCTTGAGGACTGAAAATAAGTACAATCTCTATCAGGATCATGCAGTCCCTCAAGCTTCAGGGAATTTTTCTAGGGGGCATG
This sequence comes from Escallonia rubra, assembly GCA_033065855.1. Classification (NCBI taxonomy): domain Eukaryota; kingdom Viridiplantae; phylum Streptophyta; class Magnoliopsida; order Escalloniales; family Escalloniaceae; genus Escallonia; species Escallonia rubra. The sequence continues at coordinate 48,051 of JAVXUO010000294.1, read as the reverse complement.
CAAGGTGGAAAAGTGGAGGGTCCGCAAGAAAGAAACAATCAGCTTATACTCATCTTACTTCTGACAGCTTGTGGTCTGACATTTTAGAATTTGCAAAATTCAAATACCAGGTATCAGGATCTCGATTGAGTTTACTTCAAGGCCTCTAGCTTAATCTTTGGTAGTTGTGCTATAGTTCACTTTTGAACTTTATTATCCCTTCTGCAGTTTGAGGTGCCGGCTGATGCAAGATCACGTGTGAAGAAAATTTCAGTTATACGAAACCTATGTCAGAAGGTTAGTTTGACTCTTGTCTTCCTACTCATCATATTTTAAATCTTCTCTTTTGATTGTGTTTGTGTACACAGTTATACGCACAGTCACATACATATTATATATGTGTACATATATATGCATTACACACTCATGCGCGCGCGCAAATGTAGCCATCCATGTTGACAATGCAGATGGCCCAGAATGCTTTTTTTTTGACAAATTTCCACCGTCCTCTACATAATGTAGTGGACCATACTTCTTACCAAGATACCCCTGTTGCTGGATTTCACCCAATGACCCATTCTCTTTCTCGCTCTCTCCTTCTGTCTCTCTCTTTATCTATACATATATACACACACACACACACACACACACACCCTTATATATACATGGGGGTTGATCCACGTCTAGCACTGGAAAAGCGCCTATTTTTCCAGCTGTGATCTCTAGCCATCCAGGGAAAATAATGGATGGCTGAGATCAACTTTTTGAAAATAAAACCCCGTCTAACCGCCACAAAGTGTAGCAATAAGTAAAAAACTTGCCCTTCAACTTCAAAACAAACCCACATGTGTCCCTCTCATCCACTCCCCCTCACCTGTTCCTTTGATTGTAGATTTTACGTTGGCATCATGATCTGGATTTGTTTGATCCTTTACTTTTTGATATTTGCTCTGAAATCGGGGCCACATTTTATGTTACTTATGCTGTTATACAAGATGGTGGAGCTCTTGCACATCTTGTTTGGGAACACCACCGTACCACCAAGCACACCACTGCCAAACACCGTAATACCAGCCACCACAACACCACAATACACACCTAACAACTATCGTCCATACCTAACAAACAGCCCTCCAACCCTCCCATAGAAACCACTGCAACTTAACCCTCCCACTCAACCATCGCTGCCACCCTGCCTACCTACCAATGCCACCACACCCATCCAACAACACCTCTGCCAACACCACCATAAACGTCCAATATCCGCCAACACCACTGTACCCACTGAACAAAACCATCTCCAACACCCAACAACAGGACTTGCCCGCCCACAGAAACCGCCGCCATCGCCACGCTACCTGCCCACAAAAACTACCATCACTGCCACCTTGCCTACCTGCCAATATTACCACACCCACCTAACAACACCCCTTCCAAGACCACTGTAGACACGCCTCTACACCGGGGTGTAGATATCAAGCAACACTAACAGCACCATCGCCAACACCTACCAAGAACACAACCACCAATGCAATCAAACCCACCCATGATCACTATCCAATATAGTTGGGTTAAGATTGAAAGTTAAAACTAAACAAATTTCTATGCCAGCAGCCGCGCCTTAAGAAAATAAAAGAGAGACGTGAGAGAGAATAGAGCGACAACCATCACCAACATTGCCCCACCGATTGCATCTCCATCATTGACGGGGTTGGGGTTGAGGTTGAGGGTAGGCGGTGGTGACTGTGGGATCCGGGGGGTAATGGACGGGGGCTGCAATAATGATAGCGTTGGTTGAGACGATGGCAATGGCTACTATGATATAGCGGTGGCGGCGGAGGTGAGGAGACAGTGGCAATGGTGGCGATCTTCATGGCCCTCGTAGATCTAAATCTTCGGATGACTAAGTTTGTGGGAGATGAAAAGTTGAGAAATTGCGTGCGAGATGGTTGATATAAATAAATGGTTTGGGAAGAGATAAAAAGAGAATAGAGATGGAGAGACAAAATATCGGCAGTTTTGTAAAAATTCTTAATCGCTAGTCTTATAAACGGTTAGACGAGAATTGAGGGAAAAAATTGGATCCGCACTGTCCATTTGGTGGTCTGGACGGTACAAGATCAACTGGGAAAATAGGGAATTTTCTAGCGGTGGATGTAGATCAACCCCCTATATACGCACATACATATACACACATATGTATACATTTATGTACGTGTATATCTACTTATGTGTGTGCATATGTGTGTGTATATACAGAGGGAGGGAGGGAGAGAAAGGGGGGGGGGGAGAGAGAGAGAAGTATTGATAGTGCCAGGCAACTCCTTTATGGCCAGGCAACCAAAATGACGTAGTTTTGGGAATTTTCAACCTTTCTTTGGGTTTTTTTTTTTAGTGTTGCGTGATCTTTTCAGTTTGCTTTCTGCCTTCCAACAATGTCCACCAGTGCTTAGTGTGGTGGCAGATGGCAGTGAAGTTCACGGCGGCATGTGCCACCAACACGAGCAGAGGGGCGGCAAGACAATGGTGAACTCAGCGAAGGCTGGGCGGTGGAGGACCCCGCGGCAGCTCGGACTGGATGGTGGTGGTTTCAGCTGGCATAGTAGTGGAAGTATCGGTGGTGCCGTCGTGGTGATGTAAGGTTTAGGTAGAGATGGAGGTGGAGATTGATTAGGGCTTCAATTAGGGCGAGGGCTTCAATTAGGGCGAATATGGGGGTGGAGATTGATTAAAGCTTCGACTAGGGCGAAGATGGAGGTGGCTTGCCCTTGTTCCGGTGGCAAAGGGGGATTTTGTTGAGAGGGGTGTGTGTGTGTTGAGAGAGAGGTGGAAGATGAGAAAAACACTGTGAAAATGGGGAAAAAAGGTTTATTTGTTATAATTACCCCCCAAAACTACGTTGTTTTCGTTAGTGGCCATAGAGAAGTTGTCTATGACATAGCAACACTTAGGTTTTCCCCATGTTTATAACCCTCGCCCTATGTTACATGGACTCTTCAGAATGCCTGTAGTATCCGTGTCGGACACTCGACACTTGAACATGGGTACGGGATCTGCGTCGGACACATCTCATAGGATATGCCACCATAAACGCGATCTTATAGTGTTTCTTTTATTTTGTTATTACTTTGAGATGAGACAAGTTCTCAGTTAAAACCATTTGCATCACATAAAACACCATTTTACCTTAGGAATAACTAAACACCATTTTACCTTAGGAATAACTAAAAGTATTAATATATGTGAATAGTTTTCCGTGTTCCTATGTCTTGTGAATTAAAAATTACACAAATCTGATACTTGGACAAGTATCCGACCCAGACACTCGTAACATAGCCCTCGCCCCATTATATATATCATATATGTAATATGTGGGTGTGGGTGTATGTATGTATGTGTGTCTATATATATATATGTGTGTCTCTCACACAGCTCAACATTAAAAGATCTCAAATACGTGGATGAATTCTGTCCAGATGGGTACAAGTGGGTGATGATGGTGAACTCAGCCAGGTTTGTTATGTTTGGGGATGGACGGTGGTTAGGTGTGGTTCTCAATCAGTTCAGACGGTGATGAAGCAGCGAGGGTGTAGGCGGTGATGGAGTTCTGAGGGTGTGGGCGTGGTGGTTGTTATGGGTAATGTGTGAGTCGTGGTGGTATGGATGTCAATGGTGGTGGTGGTGTGATCTGTGATGGGTAAAAGAAAGAGAAAGGGTTAAATGCTCTTCGATACCTCGAAACTCCACCAAGTCTATTTTAGTCCCCAATTATTCAACTTCTACTCATAAAATCCTAAATGTTAATTTATTCAACACTTGAGTACCTCGTCAAACTTTCCATCCAAAAAATTAACAAAACCCAAAAATAGAAGAGATAAACGGGAATAACACCAAAGGGCCATTAGAAGCCTGAAGAGCAAAACCGGATCAGGTCCCTTAAAACATGGTTGAGACTTGATTTGGGAAATTTAACAAAAAACCACTCTAGATTAGTTATTTCAACTGGGAATTTAGGTCCCTCAGTTCCCCTCTTCAAATACTTAAAACATGGTTGAGACTTGATTTGGGAAATTTGACAAAAAACCACTCTAGATTAGTTATTTCAACTGGGAATTTAGGTCCCTCAGATCCCCTCTTCAAATACCCCCTAGAATTTTACAAGTCGGGGGTCTTCACTTCTTAAACAAGGAATGTTGTTCAAGGTACTTTTAAATTCTCTCCAGAAGTGATATCCTTGGTTGAAATACCTCATCCAATCGCACTTTAGTGATTTGGAACAGAATGTGCACAGTAAAAATGCGCAGTCAAAGGCAATTTCTTTGCTCAGACGCACTTAGGCGAGGTCAGTTGGGTAGACTGCCAAATGACATTTCCTGAGTGTTTGTTCTTTGATGTGTGATTTGTCTTGTATCTTGTGCCTAGTTTTCGGGGATTATGCTGCTTTCAGTGTCAGATGTCCTTGGTGTTGGCCAAGAAGAAAGAGGTGGTTGGGGTGGACGGGTGTCCAGCCAACCTAGATTAGTGTCATAGCCTCGTTTGTCATAAAAGATTTGTTCAAGTCCCAGTTAGCATTGTTCTTTACTACTATATATCTCTGTTAATCTGGTGTCTTAGATGGCTCATAATAACGCTTCAAGTTAACACTTTTAACAGGTAGGGGTAACCATTGCAGCTCGCAAATATGATCTTGAGGCATTGCTGCCTTTCCAAACATTAGATATATTGAATCTCCAACCTTCAGTGAAGCATTCTATTCCGGTATGTTCAGAAGCTAAGGATCTTGTGGAAACAGGAAAGGTTCAGTTGGCTGAGGTATGCATCAAAGCGTTTTGTACTCCTGTGTTTGAAGAACTGTATGACAAGTAGTTTCATTTTCTATCTTCTCTTCAATATGAATGGATTATGTTTTCTTCTGTTTGCTTGCCCTTTTACATGAATAACACGGTGAAAATAATTTCTGCAATTTAACTGCTATTAGTTAAAAACCATAGTTATAGATATCATACCGGAAGGCATAGCGGTCAGTACCAAAAAATTGTACATCATTTTGGTACCGGTGCATTTCAGGTAACTAATATTCGAATGCATATTGTCGACATGTATAATGATTTTGTTGAAAATATTTATGTTTCTTTAAGCATACATAATCTCAAGAAATCCGTTCCGAATGAAATGCCATCTTCTTTTGTCCACTGCAAAAGTAAAAAAGAGAATAGAAGAAAACTAAAAACCAAAAAGCAAAGTCAGAGGTAAAGATCTGCATGTTGTTCTCATTACAAACCAAAAATCATCTTCACTCTCTGATGGAGCCCCAACTGACACATCTGAGTCTGTAATTATGTAACCAAAACCCACTTACAAACTGAGGTTGCGAGATTGAGAATTTTGTTGACCTGTTAGAAGGTTTGAGAATCCAATTCCGAGATGCAGCGCCTTTGACAAAATGTGGTTTAGGGTTTTCAGACGTGGCAACGACCAATTTACTAACAAATATCTGCTTTCTCTGTTGACCAGTACAAAGGTGCAATGCAAAGTTAGTCCGATATGTATATTTCGTGCGGTACACTGCGTACCAGCCATTATAATCAGTATTTAATGCTATCTAAACTGTTACAAAGCATTGCTGATTCTGTTCCGTCACAATGCAATATGTACTGGCCGAATGGACCTGTACAGATCGAACTTCGTAAGATGTTATTAAGAAATGGTCATCTCAAAAATAATGTTCCATCCTTCTCTTCCTCCCCCCCCCACACACACACACACAAACCAATATATTGCCACATTGCCAGCTGTTACTTGTGGGTTGGGGGGGGGGTGCGGGCGTGTCATAAATATTGCTGTGATGATGTTTGCCCCAAATAAGAGTAAAAGTTTCTTTATACTATAAAAAGCTAAAGTTAAAGCCAACGTAAGAAAGGGATAAGTGGGAACCGATTAAAGAAACTGTCACGTATTTAGAAGCACCTTCCCAGAGCACTTAGCGACTTATCAAACAACTAAACTAAAAAGTTTCTCCTTGAAAACACAGATTGTGAACAGGAAATGATGTATAAGACAGGGAAGGGTCGCCAATCATGGCCCTTATACTAGAATGTCCTTGAACTCGTGTTAAGATAATTCAATTCTAAAGTGCAAGATTTAACAGCTATTCATCCATGAATTTGTTATAAGATAATTCAATGTTAAAGTGCAAGATTTAGCAGTCATTGATTAGACTTGTAGACGGATTTAATGTCAAATTTGGTGATACTTAGTTGAAGCATCTTTAATTATGTCCTCTGCTGTTGCAGGGAATGCTTAGTGAAGCGTACACTTTATTTTCTGAAGCATTTACAATTCTTCAGCAGGTAAGGGCATTCCTTTATGTTGTTTTCTGCCTCTTGCCTTGTCATATAAAGTTCAGAAGTTCTATTTCTTATGGATTGCAGGTCACTGGTCCAATGCATCGGGAGGTCGCTAACTGTTGTCGGTACTACCATCAGCCCAACTCCTATACTTGACATTTTATGAGACTGTTCTGCTTTGTTCTTTGTACTGACAAATTAAGCATACAGCTTCAGTTTAGTGTCTCAAAATGGTACTTTTGCTGTTTAATTTACCATTTTTGAAAAACACACTATTACATTTCATATGCTAATTGGAAGGTCATTTGTATATTTAGTTGATTGTTTTAACCAAAGGATGCTCATGAGAACTAATCTAGTACTTTTTTTTTCTCAGTTACCTTGCCATGGTTCTGTATCATGCTGGTGACATGGCTGGAGCCATAATGCAACAGCACAAGGAACTTATAATAAATGAACGCTGCCTTGGTCTGGACCACCCTGACACTGCTCACAGGTTTGGAATCTTCCTTCAGTTGAGCCCTTTATATGAGCGGTGTCAGATCCAAAAATAAAATGAAGTTACTACTTTCAATTTATGGTACTTGCATCTATTATTAGGAGTCAAATCACTACAAGAATTGTAGCCAAGGTACAATCTTAAAGGACAAAGTGAAATTAGAAAATTAAGTGGAAGAGGGGCGCTGCCATTGTTCGGGGGTGGGTGGGAGACCGAGCAACATTTTTAATCCTTTTATCTCGCATATACTTCCTGGACTATCTGGCATCCACTTATTCTTCAATCCATATGATACTGTCTCTGCAGCTATGGCAATATGGCTCTTTTCTACCATGGACTTAACCAAACAGAACTTGCATTGCGGCACATGTCCCGGGCATTAATCCTACTTAGCTTGTCTTCTGGCCCTGATCACCCTGATGTAGCTGCAACCTATATAAACGTTGCAATGATGTACCAAGATATAGGAAAGATGAACACAGCTCTTCGCTATTTGCAAGAAGCCTTGAAAAAGAATGAGAGGCTTCTAGGCGAGGAACATATTCAAACTGCCGTGTGCTACCATGCTCTGGCCATTGCATTCAACTGTATGGGAGCATTCAAGCTTTCTCACCAGGCATGTATTAAGTAGTAAAATCTTATTCATGTGGTTTATTGATGGATGAGACATGCATTACCTTTGTGGTGACCAAATAAAGCTCTTTGACAGCATGAAAAGAGGACATATGATATACTTGTCAAACAACTTGGAAAGGACGATTCTAGGACACGTGATTCAGAGACCTGGATAAATACGTTTAAGAAGCGTGAATTGCAGGTAAAGGTCATGCAATTTGAACAAAGCTAGCAACCTATTGCATCGTAGTAAATATTCTACATCATGAACAATTGAACACATTATGAAGTTTCTTACATCTTTTCTTATTCCTCATAGATGAATGAACAGAAGCAGAAAGGTCAAGCTCTGAATGCAGCTTCTGCTCAAAAGGCGATTGATCATCTGTTGAAGGTACATCTATATCCCCATTATCCCAACTCTTTTCCTGCTTCCCCCTTCTCAATTATTAAAACAAAAACAATTGTGGCACAATCATGAAATATAACATCCTCGTAAACAAGTGTAAGCACCTGTGCCTCGTAATTATTCTCAACGCATTTTTTTCATTTGCAAGGTCTTGTGTCGTGAGTGCAGCATGTGCTCTATGTGCACAAGTTGGCATTATCTTTAAAGCTGTATGAATGCTTTTCTTTCATGCATTGTTTTCCTTATTGTACGTACCTCTCCAGATAATTGCCTATCTTTTTGTTATTGATTGCTGTTCAGCACTTCAAAATTTTCAGAAATCAATGGGACATGTTGCCACAATTGATTATTGTAATCAAAGCGCATTAGTTGTTATAGGTTTCATCCTTTTTTCCCCTCTTTTGTTTTTTAGTATCGCAGAGGAGCAACCTATTTAAAGTTAATAATATTGACAGGTCCGTCCTGAATTGAAACATGCCTTGCAAGCTGCCAATGTTGCTGGAGGGTCTGGTAGTACCAGTGCCTCTGCCCATAAATCTGCTGTCAATGCAGCAATTATTGGTGAAACCCTTCCTCAAGGAAGGGGAATCAGTGAAAGAGTGAGGAAGAAGGCTGCAGCAAGAGGACTTTTGGTACATCGTGCTGCTCCTGTCCAACAACCTTTACCACCACTCAGCCAGCTCCTCGACTTGATGAACTCGATTCCAGATGTTGCAAACAATGACACCAATGGAGTGAAGAAAGAGGTAAATGGTCATCCTTCAAATGTTCAAGGAGATGCTCAACCTTTAGATGCCCAAGAGGACGGATCAAAACAGGGACAACAAGATCAGACTCCAGTTGGGTTAGGCACGGGCTTAGCTTCACACCCAAAAAGTAGAAAGCAAAATCCAAACTAGAGCTTGAAATTTTTTTGACTTGCTGAATTCACTGAGCGCTGCAACTGTTCCCTCGTCGTCGTCGGTTGTCAGGCTTGAGGATATTGCTCTGATCTGAGTCAATCAACTCTCAAGCGGTTTAAGCGGCATGCTACCGTTTTGTACTCTCAATTCTTGTACGTTTTTTAGCATTAGATGTGGCCATGTTTTGGTGTTGCATTCTTTCAATAATTATGCTTGTCGAAAAAAATAATCAGCCGACAGAGCTTTTTATCAATTTTTGATGGGGAGGAGAAATGCAAGTATAGCGGAAAGAAATGTTAGATGCAAGGTTTACCCCGCAAATGCTGTTGTTTTCTGTTGTTGAATTAGTAAGTGGAATATGAAGAAATGCGTAGTCATTGTTATTGTTGAACTTCTTAAGTATGTTCCAAGTGCGTGGACGTGGGAGTACAAAAACTTGTTTAGTACTAATTGTACAGTTAACGATAATATTCACCATTAGTGGCCTTCTGCAGGAAGCTAATCTAGGTTATAGTTGTGTAATTGTTGATTGTTTTGGTTGTGTAGTAGGTAGTATTTGTCATCTTCAAATGGGGTGTCATTTTGGTTATGCTGGGTTGTTTATCTGCGTAAACTCTTACCATGAACGTAATTTTCTTGATTAAACTGAAAAAAAGTTAGAAATATGAGAATTGGATTGACAATAGGACTCTAATATGTGGGCCTTGTTGGCAATACAAACTATATAGGGGAATAAAATTATAGGATGAAGTAACTTTACTAAAGCTTTGGGAAGATAAGAGCTACAACTTTCATTTGACTACAATGAATGGGTAAATGTAGTATTGAGCATGATTTAGTGACACTAAATAAGCAGTATTATCATATAGTCTTACAGAAAGCTTGAGAGGCTATATATGTTACATAGCAAACCTGCACCAAATTCTAAACCGACTTATGTCTATGTCAATGTCACCGCAAGGTTTTGCGGCGCTACCCAACAGTCAGCATTTGCGGCGATTGCTGACAGAGATACATATGTTTGCCTTGGGTCTTTTATTCGCTCCCTCTATGCTGCAGACTTCATCTCGCTTCAAGCGTTCTCTCTTTTGCAGGCACTGTCTTGGTTATTATCTCGTAATATTTTTCATGTGCATTGTTTTTTGGCTAATCTTAGTATCGTTATCTTAGCTGACATGTTATATATATATAGGTGCACCACGGACTGTCGGGTCGCATATTCACCCGGCCTGCTCCTCACAGCGTTGTTCTGTCTGTCTGGAAAGGTTGGCTCCCACAGCGTCGGTGTGACGAAAGAATCCCCTTGAACTAGCCACCAGTCCAAGCCCTTGTAGAGTCTCACAGGCTTGGCAGCGGTGGGGAAGACACGACGCCCAACTGCCAGGCAGACTAGGCACGATGCCCTCCGAAGACCTGCTCCCGTCTCGGAGTAACCCGGGGGTCATAGTCCCTAGGGGTGCCGACGAAAGCCCCCAGTGCCAGAGCACGTAGGCCAGTCACGCAGACACCCTGGCGGAGATAGTGTCCCGGAGGAGTTGCCTATCCCGCGGGCCGAGGTAGCATCCCGAAGGAGTCGTTTACCTGGCGGAAAGGGAGTCTCCGTGCCGGAGAACTTAGAGCTCCCTGACGGAGGTAGTGTCCCGGAAGAGTTACATATCCCCGCGGGTGAGTCCTTATGCCGGAGCACTCGGAAAGTGTCAAGGTAGCATCCCGGAGGAGCCGTTTACCCGACGGGCCGAGGTAGAATTCCGGAGGAGCCGTCTACCTGGGGGACGAGGAGTTGAAAAGCTTCCTGGCAGAGATAGTGTCTTAGAGAGGGAGCCTATTCCGCGGGTGAGCCTTGTGCCGGAACACTCAGAGCGTATCAAGGTAGCATCCCGGAGGAGCCGTCTCCCTAACGGAAGGGGAGTTGAAAAGCTCTCTGGCAGAGATAGTGTCTTAGAAAGCGAGCCTATCCCGCGGGTAAGTCCTTGTGTCGGAGCACTCGGAGAGCGTCAAGGTAGCATCTCAGAGGAGCCGTATACCCGACAGGCCGAGGTAGCATCCCGGAGGAGTCGTCTACCTGGCGGAAGGGGAGTTGAAAAGCTCCCTGACGGAGATAGTGTCTCGGAGGAGTCGCCTATCCCCGCAGGATGATGTACACTCCGGGGAGTGGGTCAAAGCATGTTCCACGACCAAGGCAAGGTGCGCATGGTGTGGTGAAAGGATGGACCAACGCGAGGAGCGTGGTAGTGTGACAAAGAGCCAGGGGATGCGACTGTATCAGCGGCGCGGCGCATGGATGTGGCGGAATGTGTATGGTGTCGGGGCACGGTAGTGTGACTGAGAGCTAGGGGGCACGGCTGTATCAGCGGTCCAACGCATGGGCACAGCGAAGTGTTGGAGACGACCCGCAGGCTCGGGCGTCGCGAAGACGGGGGTCGCAGAGACTGCACCCGGGCGACGAGTGTTACGAAGACGGCGCGCGGGTGATGGGGGTCGTGGAGACAGCGCCTGGGCAATGGGCGACGAGCGTCTCAGAGTCGACGGGCGGGCGTGAGCGACGGGGGTCGCGGTGATGGCGCGCAGGCGCGAGAAACAGGGGTCGTAGAGACGGCGCTCGGGCGACAGGCGACGAGCGTTGCAAAGACGGGGCGCAGGCACTGGCGACATGCGTTGCAAAGACGGTACCCGGGCAACAGGCGACGAGCGTCGCGGAGTCGGTACGTGGGCACAAGCGACGGGCGTTAGGAAGCCAGCGTGCGGGCACAGCCGACAGGTGTCGCGGAGAGAGCGCCCGGGCGACGGGCGACGAAGGTCACGGAGTCGGCATAAGCAACGGGCGTCGCGGAGATGGCTCGCAGGCGTGAATGACGGGCGTCGCGGAGATGGCATGCGAGCACGGGCGCGGGCGACGGGGGTCACGGAGACGGCCCATGGTCCCTAGAATAGAAGTGAAAGTGCTAAGGGGGGAGGCCAATGGCCAACCCTTAAAGGAAGGTCAAGGCCCCCTCTTAGGGGAAGGCCAAGGCCAACCCTAGGAGAAGGCCGAGGCCGACCCCAAGGGGAAGGCCAAGGCCAACCTCCTTGGGCAAGTGCCAAGGCGCGCCGATGGGCGACGTGCGACATGTGACGGTCAAAGGGTGATGAGGCGTCGTGCAAAAAAATGAATTTCTTAGTGACAAAGTAACGTAAAAAAGCGAAAAAAAGCATGTGACAGAGCGTGCACGTTTTGATCGGTTGGAAGCGTTGAAAGTTGACTGTTGATCATGTCGACGTGTCGTGCAAAATGGAACCCTAGTGTACCCATGAGTGCGGCCAAGATAGGTTGGGAACACACACACACACACACACACACACAGATATATATATATATGGGAGCTGATCCGTTGACCGCGCGGACAAATGGGGCTAAGTTGCCCACGTGATCTGGCCGTCCATTCTTAAGATCTTTTTTTTTTGGGCAAATTACACTTATATCCCTGAGGTTAGGGTATAATTACAGTCAAGGACAACGAGTTTCAAAATGTAACATTCCGTGACCAAACACTTTTAAAATGTATCAGTCGTGTCCATCCGTTAGGTTTCCGTCCAAAAATTGTACTTTTTGTATAATGTCATCAATATGTATTTTTAAAATGACGATACTACCCCTTGTATTGTATATACTGAATATTTTTAAAAAATTAAAATTAAAATTTCAAGCCTTAATTTAAAGTTACAATTAGGATTTTATTGAAACCCTAATTTGCAAATTAGGATATTGTTGAAACCCTAATTTGCAAATTAGGGTTTTCTTGGAACCCTAATTTGGAAATTAGGGTTTTTCGGAAACCCTAATTTGCAAATTAGGTCCAATCCCTCACCCCCGGTAGCCCTTTCCCTCCCCGCTGGCAACCCCTTCAATTCCCTCCCCGCCGACAGCCCATTCCCTCACCCTGACAGCCCCTTCCATCCCCGCCGGCAGCCCCTTCCCTCCCCGCCGGCAGTCCCCTTCCCCGCCGATAGCTCCTTCCCTCACCCCGACAGCCTCTTCCCTCCCCGCCGACAGCCCCTTCCCTCACCCTGACAGCCTCTTCCCTCCCCGCCGACAGTCCTCTTCCCCGCCAACAGCCCGTTCCCTCACCCCGGCAGCCCCCTTCTCCTCCGGCAGATCCACCACCTGTGACGTCGCTGTCGCTCTTCCCCCTTCATCTCTTCTCTCCTCCCCCGCAGCACGGGTGCGGCGATTGGGGGCTGTCCTTGACCCCGTTCATGCAGAAGTGACAGAAATGGGGTTGGGGGCACCGGGGGGGGGGGGGGTGCTGGGTGTGGGGAGAGGAAGAATAAACAGTAAATTAAGTGGGTAATTTATTTTCAAGTCATGGGCAATCAAGTCTTTTTGTCAAAACCGTTAAGTATTTTTGTATTCCGTTTGTCAATGGACATAAGTGTTACATTTTTGAAACTTTGTGTCCTCGCGTGTAATTACCCCCAAACTTCAGGGACATAAGTGTAATTTGCCCTTTTTTTTAAATCGTCCGCCACACAGTGTGGTAGACAGACCTTTTGACCAAAATGCCTCGCCTTCCCGTCCGCTACACAGTGTAGCAGACTACTTTTTTACTCTGACAATTGTCAGTCAAAAAGTCATTTGTCACACTGTGTGGCGGACGAGTTTTGGCTGACATAATGTCGCATCTTGTCCCCCCACTCCGTCCGCTAGACTGTGGCGGACAGCGTGGCAGATATACCCCAAATTTTGGTAATTCTCAGCTCTTCTTTCATTTTCAGCTCTTGAGCTTCACTTGCCTCCATTTTCAGCTCCTTTTAAGTTCCTAGCTTCAAGTAACAAAGCTTCAAGCTTCACTTAAGCAAGGTTAGTGGGTGAATGGTGTTTTTTTTTTACGGGTAAAATGGTGAATTTTTTCGATGTTTATATAATTTTTTTTAGATTATGTTTGTTGTATTTATCAGCTATTCATCAAAGTAATTTTAATTTTTTATGTAAAACAAATTAATTATTGTTAAATTTGCATTTTTTTAAGATTATGTTTGTTGTATTTGGCATACTAAATTGGTCTATTCATCAAAGTTATTTTGATTTGTTATGTTCAAGAAATTGAGTTGTTAATTTCAAGAAATTAATAATTGTTAATTTCGATTTTTTGAGATTATGTTTGTTATATTGGTCATGCTAAATTGGTCTATTCATCAAAGTAATTTTGATTTGCTATGTTCAAGAAACGCCTTTTTTTAATTAATTTTCATGCCTAAAAATGTTACAATCTGATAGTTAAACGTAATTTATTTCTACATAAGTTTTGTTTCACAATGTCTGATTTCGTGTCAAGCTCGAACACCCCAGTAGATTCTAGTGATGCGTATCTAGGGCGAACATTTCGAACATTGGAAGAAGCCGAAGAATATTTTCGAGCGTATATTGAGGGTTGGTTTTGGCATTAGAATCAAGACAACTAGAACAAGCAATATAACAAAACAAATATGCTCTCGCTTATACGAGTGTCATAGGAGCAGACAACCATTGCAAAATGAGAAACGCTTCGGTAGTGATGATAGTGATGACGAAATAGGATATGTGCGGAAAAGATGGGACTTCTTTGCGCGCACGAATTGCAAGGTCAAGATGTTCGTAAGTCATAAACCCAAGCAAGATCATTGGCTTATTACTAGCTTGGAATTGGCACACAATCACCAGTTAGTAACCCCTTCAAAGGTGAGTCAGATGCATCAACACAAGAAGATGAGTAATGTCGCAAGGAGCCTGATTCACCAAGGAATAATGCACGGATAGGACTTACCGACATTATTAATGTTCTTGCTGAACAGGCTGGGGGAATTTAGAATCTAAACTTTAACATGACAGGCGTTCGTAACGCGGTCCGAACCCAAAGACGAGCCACGTATGACCTCAATGATGTTCAATCCACAATGAGCCTATTGAAGCGGATGTAGATAGAGGACTCGTAGTTTACCTACGATTATAAACTTGACAGGAAGCACCGAGTTACCATAATTTTTTGGGTCGAGGGTCGTTCAAGACTTGCTTATCAGCATTTTGGGGATGTTGTGACTTTTGACACTACATACCGTACCAACAAGTACTCGATGTCGTTCTATAATGTCCCGAACTTTGAGAGCCGGTTAAATAACCATCGTTGTTCCGAAAAATAAACGAGCGATAATTTTGAGCAATGCTCAGATTAGTAGTAGAGAGTGGAAGCTAAAAATAATTTTGGGTAAAAATGTAATTTTTGTAATTTTGGGGAAATTTTTGTAATTTTGGAAAACTTGAGGGGTTAATTTGCAATTTTTAAAAATATACATTATGTGTCAAATTTTGAGGATGAGTTGGCCACCTCTTGGTTGTTTCCTTGTGACTAATCTAACTATATTATAAAATATAGATAGGATAAGATCCTTAGGGAAATTGAAGGGAAAAAAAACAAAAGAGGAAAGCTTTCCATTTCGGGAAAGGATAAAAAGAAACATGAAGAACAGTAACAAAACAGAGAAGCAACAGAAGGAAGAAAGCAGAGAAGAAATAAGGGAGAAGGGAGGAATTCGGGCCGGGGGGAAGGAGAGAAGAAAAGGGGATTGGAAAAAAAAGCCTCCAAGGGTAAATTTTTCCCCTTTAGTGTGTGTTCAGTAGGTGTTACCATGTGTGTTCGTACTATTGTGTGTGTGGGTGTGTGTGTTCTTGAAGATATGGGTTGCGGACATGTGAATTGTGGGTGTAATTGTGTGATTTAAATGGCGTTAGGATGTGTTTTGTTGAAATTAATCTTATGTAGGTTTTGTTTTAGTGGATTAATGACAAATTCGTGGGTGTATGTGTGAGTTTGGAGGGGCTGGGTGCTGCGGCTAAAGGTTGAAGATGAAGATGTGCGTGTTTTGGGGTGAAATACTAGGTGTATTAAATCTGAATAGTAGTTGTTATCGTCGCTAAAGGTGGAAAATTAATTAGGCAATTTTTTCATGAATTTTTATAAATAGTTAAGGTAAATTTTAGACAAAGTGCAAAACTGTAACCCCCAATGTTTTTATGAGAGGATTTTTTCGGGAATTTTCGGGGTCTACAAAGAGTGCTAAATTGGGGTACCAATTAAAGCAATTTATCGAATTATTTAGCATAGCAGACCAAGCTATTTTGATCTGAAAATTTTAGAAAAATCTTATTTTACTGATATGATTCCTATTCTAAAATTTCGGGCAATTCGAAGGCCGATAGGTAATTTTTTTTCCAAAATTGGCCTTTTAACGCTCAATCCAGACACCGGTTTGGGATTTTCGGGTGAAAATTCTCTAAAATACTTTTTAGCCCAAAAATAAATTCAGCATGCTAAAAATAGTATTTTAAGATGTTTTGGGATTTTTCCGGTGCCGGAAACCCCAGGGGTATTTTGGCAATTTACCACCGCGAGGGGGGTTTTCTGGTAAATTTACCCATAAAGGGTATTTTTATTAAATTTACATACGGTAAGGATATTTTAGTGATATTGCTTACGGAAAGGTCATTTTGATGATTTAAGTGTAAGGGGGGGTATTTTGGTAATTTATCACCCTGAAAGGGTATTTTGGTAATTTACCTATAAGAGGTATTTTGAGGTAAATTCACATACGATAAGATTTTTTTAGTGGTTTTACTTGAAGGAAGGCTGTTTTTGTGATTCAAGTGTAAGAAGGGGTATTTTGGTAATTTGTCATCCCGAGTGGGTATTTTGGTAATTTGACCAAAGAAATGTATTTTTGGGTTAACTTGTGTATGTTAAGGTTATTATAGTGATTCTACATATGAGAAGACCATTTTGATGATTTAAGTCCGAGATGGGCATTTTAGTAATTTTACACCTAAGGCCTCATCTTGAGTCGGATTCTCGTCTTGAACCGGATTTACAATATTCCTAACTACTATAGCCTGGCCGCTATGAATTTGCCAAGCTATCATATATCTAAAGTTTTCTACGTCTGCTTCGCTACAGACGGCAGCTTTGAGGCTCTCATTCCGACAAATGTAGTCCATGTACATCAAGACGAAGACGCCACAGTCCGAATGATTAGCTTGCATGGGCCTCTGTTTCTTCAATCGAACTTTAAGATTCGGCTTCCCCGGTACTTTTAGTCCATGGGGAAAATGGACCATGGCACAAAACAGATCCTGTGGAGAAATAAAACGGCGTATGCTACGAGATAACAATTATAATAAGCAAAAAACAATAATCGCAAGATTACCGTAGCATCCAATTGCGCTTTGAAAGTTGTTTCGTGGGCACCGTTTTGGCATCGTTGTGGAGACTGTTGAGGATTGTTATGATCATATTTTTTGGTTCATAGCAAACCAACTTCCCGGCGGCCCCCCCCCCCCCCCCCCCCCCCAAGAAGGGTAATAGGAAGACATCCACATCACGGGCGCTCACCGGACTCGACCTATTCTCAACAAATGCAGTGAGCGAACTAGGCTGACGCCAATGAAGCAAGAAAAAGTTTTTCCTCCTCCTCACTTCTGTCCAACAGTTCCATTGGGCACAAAGCATGTCATGAAAAAATGCATCCAACAAAAAAATGCGGGGATACGCATTCCCCCTATCCCAACCCCTACGCATCAAAAGTTTGTCGTAGGCAGTCATCACAGTATCTTCCAACCAACCCCCCAAAGCTAGGGTGGACATTCCGTCCCACGAGACATTGTAATCCATATTATTCGGGTAGTTCACACCACTTTTCTATCGTAGCTGGGGGGCCCGCTAAAGTAATGTTGGTGGATTAGGGCACGTTTTGCCGGCTTTAGAGGCTTCAACGGATGCCTTTTGGGATAAGCGGGAATGACCAGGGGGGTCGACCGGGGGATATTGTCCTCCTAGGGGGTCGACCATGGGATATTGCCCTCTGTGGGGGTCGACAAGGGGATATTGTCCTCATTGCGTCTCTTCGGGTATCCTGAGGCCGGAAGGTCCTGCCCACTAGACGAGTGGCAGTGACTCAGAAAGATTGAAGTTTGCGAAGTCAAAGTCTTGTGTGACTTGACTCCAAGAGAGTGGTGTAACTTTCGAATCCCCAAGCAAAGCAAACGAGGGGGCACTGATCTCGTCCCAATGAGCCATTCACATGCCCAATGGTGGCCCCCAAGCACCACCCATCCCAGCTACGGAGGGACCACCAACTCTCTCGCTCACCCCCGAAGTCTGCCCTGAGGGATCATCGTATCCCTCGCTCACATGGGGAGGCTGCCACCCTAGATAATCCATTCCCAGGCTCATGCCCGAAGGGCGTCCCGTATAACGACTCACAAACTCCCAACAACCAATCACCAATACCTCAGCCTGGGAGTGAAGATCCCCTTCCATGGCATCCATCAGATCCTTCCTCTGACTCAGCTTATTGAAGAAGGCGAGCGAGGCATCAACCTATATCTAAAGAGATAATAAGTAACTTCAAACACAAATCGGATTGAATGTAAAACAAGAAACATTAAATTCAATTAAAAGCATCGGGCAACTTACGAGCTCATATGCCCTACGCTCATTGATCTAACCCCTAGGGTGGTTCTTCTGCCCTGTTGTCCACCTTATTGGGGCTATTCTCTTCCGAGTGATGCGGTAGTACCACCCGAGATACTGCTCAATGCTGACCATGGGGTCAGGCTCCAACACAATGGCCACCAGCGTGTCTTGCCAAGAACCCCATAGTTCAATTTCGTCTGCGCACAATTTGTGCGTATTCACCTTGCCAAACCGTGGGACACCCTGGGGTTACTATTAACCCTCATATCTGGGGCATCAGCTGGGAACCCCTGCAGGCAGTCAAAATGGTGCATTGCGCGATCTGGTAGTTGCCACTCCGCGATCTCGAAATGGATCAGTGGTGTGCGTTGTAACCCGGAGAACGTGAAGATGAAAGACTCTGCCACCCGTCCCATTAAACATTTGTACGGCGCCCAACACATTTGGCCTAGAGATAGCGAGTCGAACTCCCCCCAATAAAACGTAATTTTGTGATTGGGATCATCTCTCCTGGGGTAGTGGCTCTCCCTCCGACTGTACTCCCAAGCGCACAATCGAGGCCACACATTATTGGTTCCCTTCCTACGGTTGGGTGCGCCGGTAGTAATGTGTTCATAAGACCACACCTGAGAACAAAGACAAATTAGGGTCGTATCGTCAAAATTTATTGTGCACCGACTAATAAAAAAATATCAAAAACGTAATTACAAAGAGTTATATGATATACTTGCAACAATGAGAGACATACACATATAGCTTTAGAGTCGGGCCTCGTTGCCTTGTGCAATGCTTGACACAAGTAGGCAAGAGTTGTTGCAGCCCAGACATATTCCCCAACCTCTTGCAAGTTACCCAACAACGCTAAATATTTGATTTGAACCGTATTCTTCGACGTCGTTGGGAATAGAATTGCCCCCATCACCCATAGCAAAAAGGCCTTTGTGTGCAACACAAGCATCTCCTCCGTGTAATATTCCGGCAGAACCCCTAAGTTTTCTACCAACCACCTCAACTTTATCCCACCACTGCTAAATTCACTCTCGGGTATCGAAGTAAAGAAGTCCCTAGCAGCTCTCTTATTTGTTGCGGAAGACAGATGAGCAATTACCGGCCTCCCCGTCACCGTAACCCTAAGATGAACCCCACATCTTCTAAGGTTATTGTCATCTCTCCAAAAGGAAAGTGAAATGTATTCATTTCACTTCTCCACCTTTCAACAAGGGCACCTATTAAGTTCCGGTCAATTTGCTGAAAGATATCATCATGCGTAAAAACTCCAAACCCAATTCCACACAGCAATTTTTTTCTGGAATTTGTTCAATTGCAAGTTTCTGAATTGTTCGGTTACTTCTATTGTGATAAGTGGTGGTATTTCCTACGAATTAATAAGGGCAAATTACACCTATGTCCCTGAGGTTATGGTATAATTACAGGTAAGGACAACAGTTTGGACAAATTACACTTATGTCCGTTGGCCAAACGGAATACAAAAATACGTAACGGTTTTGACAAAAAGACTGAATTGCCCCTGAATAAAATAAATTTTCCATTTTCTTCATCTTTTTTCTCTCTTTCCTCTCTTTCTCCATCTCCCGTCTCTTCATTTCACGGTGGGCGGCGAAGATGGTGCAGCAGCGGCGGAGGTGCTCAGTGACGGCGACCATGTCCATGTTCTTGATCTGACCATGGCGGAGGTGCTCGGTGACCAACCATGGCGGCGACCATGTCCATGTTCAGATCAAGGTCGTCTCTTTATTTTAGATCTAGGTCGGCCGAGGGAAGGTGCTGCGGTCGTGGGGCGAGGGAAGGTGTTGTCGTCGTGGGGCGAGGAAACTGGCGTCGTGGGGCAAGGGAAGGCGCGGGCTGGTGTCGTGGGCCGAGGGAAGGCGTTGCCGGTGTGGGCCGAGGGAAGGGGCTGCTGCTGGGAGGGTGAGGTGCGGGGAGAGAGAACAGATGGAAGGGGAAGGGTGACGTCGCCGGCAGGAGATTGGTCATCGACAATGGGAGAGAGAACAGATCCAAATTTGCAAATTAGGTTTTCAAGAAAACCCTAATTTGCAAATTAGGGTTTCAACAATATCCTAATTTGCAAATTAGGGTTTCAATAAAATCCTAATTGTGACTTTAAATTAAGGCTTGAAATTTAAATTTAAAATTTTAAAAAATATTCAGTATATACAGTACAAGGGGTAGTATCGTCATTTAAAAAATACATATTGATGACATCATACAAAAAGTACAATTTTTTTACGGAACCCTAACAGATGGACACGGCTGATACATTTTAAAAGTGTTTGGTCACGATATGTTACATTTTAAAACTTAATGTCCTTGACTGTAATTATATCCTAACCTCAGGGACATAGGTGTAATTTGCCCAATTAATAAAGGCAATTTAAGCAAAGCAAAAGGTATACAATGTTCGTGAGAATAAGAAAATAAACAAAGAATAAACATCTTACTTGTCCATTCCAAATGGAGGTATTAATATGGTTTTCTTGGTCGTATAATACGGAGGGAACTTCTGGTCCAGGGTTAAAGGCCATTTTTTGCGACTGAAATTATGAAAAAATGTGAAATTTGGAAGCTTTTATCAAACGCCTCGCAAATTACCAACACACACACACACACACACACACACACACACACACACACACATATATATATATATATATATATATATATATATACATACATACACGAAATCTAGAAATTACCAACGCTAGCACATGCATAATACATAATCAAAACCATGCACAAATCTACTTATATAATCAAAATCATGCATAATACGCAATACTCATCACAAACTCTAGATTATAAACAAATAAATGATTGATTTGTAAACTTACGTGATTAATTAGATGATTAAAGGCATAGTCATAAATCTTGTACCGGTACGTATCGTTCTTCCCTTCCACCGGTACAAAATCCCTAACATTCTGTACCAGTAAATACCGGTCGTATCGGCCGAAACAGTACATACCGGAAAAAATTCAAGTTTCGGCTGAGATATGGAACTTTGTTCCGGTTGTTCACACATTTGTAGAAGCATAAGTCTACCGCTACCTTCATTGCTGGTGAACCCGTAAACGTTATGGGCACCTTCTCGCTTTCCCCTCCCAATCACTACCTCCTCAGATTTGCCACAACCAAACATCGGCATGTCGCTATGCGTGAACCCTTCTTCGTCCCAAACCCAACCATCACAAGACTTTACAAAACCCAGATCTAAATGTATCTTCCAGATCGACAGGCAGTCTATCATTTGCACGATGGAGATAGTGGTCGTTGAGGCTGGTTTAAATTTACAGTATACTAGAGTAATAGGAAAGAAAGAGAGAGAATGGAGAGGGAAAGAGAGAGAGAGAGAGAGAGAGAGAGAGAGAGAGGCAGTACACTACGTTGAACTGTTGGAGGAAGAGATTATTTGCTGGAAAAATTGAGGGGGTTGCTGTCAAATAGTGTGGAAGACAAAATGTTTTTATGAAAAGTGGGACTAACTTCAGCTTTTTACCTGCTTTGGTTTACTTTACTTTGTAGTTATGTTTACATTTTTTTCCCCTCTTTTTTGGTTACAACTTTGTTTTATATTTCTAACACATTAAGTGAAAATGTTATACTTTTTGGGGCATAGATTTTAGGTGAAAGTAATGATACAATTTAGTTTATGTTTTGAAAGGGAGAGAAAGAATAAGACATTTTGTGGTCTAATTTATTGCAACTTATGGCTTATAAAAATATATAAATACATATATAGCTGTCCACAATCCGAGACGGTACCGAAACGGTACCGGTACCGGTACCGGTATGTACCATTGATGGAGAAAATCGGTACTTTATCTGGTATGGTATTTATAACTATGATTAAAGGACTTATTGGAAAGAAATTGCAAAGATTTACTTGCCAACGCCGCTGGGAAGTTTGGGAAGAAGAAAGAAGGGAGAAGACTTTCAAAATTAGGGATTTGTCCTTTTTATATATAACATCCGCTACACAATGTAGCGGATGGTATGGATAAAGATAACTTCCATCCGCCACACTATCTGGCAGACGGAGTGGGCGGACAAGATGTGACACTATGTCAACCAAAAGTCATCCGCAACACAGTGTGGCGGATGACTTTTTGACTAAAAATTGTCAGGGTCAAAAAGTCGTCCGCTACACTATGTAGCGAACGGGAAGGGCATGGCATTTTGGTCAAAAGGTCTGTCCGCCACACAGTGTGGTAGACGGTTTTTTTTTTAAAAGATCTGGAAAGGAGGCCAGGTCTCACGGGCAACTTAGCCCCATTTTCCCGCGCGGTCAACGGATCAGCTCCCTATATATATATATATATATGGAGTCGATCCCTGTCTACCGGTGGAGAAATTGTTATTTCTCCACCAAAATGTAGCCGTCCACTCAGATGTGTTTTTTTTATCTTGAAAAAGTAGCAACCGCTACTCTTTCATGCGGTTGCAAAATTTGACAATTATGCCCTTCAACCCCAACCGCAAGAAAGAGTAGCGGTTGGGGGCCCACTGCGTAAATACCAACCGCAACACTTTGTTGCGGTTGGTATCTTTAACTCCAAAACCCCCAACCGCAACACTTTGTTGCGGTTGGCATCATTCCAATTTTTTTTTTCATGCCAAAAATCCCAACCGCAACAAAGTGTTGCGGTTGGTATGCATGCTGTCCTATCCCCCCCCCCCCCCCCCACGGCATGGTGTCCTTTCTCCCCCTTCCCCCCCTACCACATGGTGTCCTCCCCCCCCCCCGTGATGCCCCCCCCCCCCCTTGTCTATTTTCCAGAGCCAGCTCAAAGCTCGGTCACACAGTCTTCTGCCATTTTTTTTTCTTTCACAGCCTTTGACTACTGCTCACTCACGGATTTTTTTTCTGTCTTTTTTCTTCTCTCTCCCTCACTTTTCTCTCTTTATAAACCTTCTCCCCGAACCCTTTCTTCTGCTCTCCATCATCTATACCAACTCTCTTCATACTCCATATCTCACCTACATAATCTCCACAACCATACAAACAAACAAAATGTACGCTAGAAGATCGGTGGATAACCGCTAGAATATCGGTGAATTTTTCTTTAAATATATCAAGTTAAAACAAGTATTTTGAATTTTCTTATAATTCAATATTAATTTCAAATTGTTCTTACCAATGGATTGTTTAAATTGTGTTATGCTTAAATTGTTCTTACCATAGTCTAAAATTCGTGTTTTTTCAGAGTTTGAAATTAGGGATTGAACTAGCGTTTATTAGCGAATATTCATTCGAAGTCCAAAAATAGTCATTGTAGACTCAAATCGAAGATAACGAAAATACAAATTGAACGAAACAAAAATCAGATCAATCGGAGATCGGATGAGCGGGATATGAATTTGTCAAAAAATTTAGATAAAAACTTAATATCACGAAGATCGATAAAACTTTTTAAAAGAAATAGTCCCCCGGAATTGACACGTGGCGTGTCCTTTCTCTATAAATTCTGAAACCAATCCCTCGCGAAGGACAACTTATAAATCTGACCATAAAAATGACAACTGTCCTTTTCTTTAGAGAAAAGGCGGCCACTGTTCTTTAAAAAAAAAAATCGACGGCTCGACTCGACTGTTCGTAAGGATTTTATATATTTTTTAAAAAAATTCAAAGACCGACTGAGGGATTTGTTGAAGGAAGAAGACGATGTGTGTTCCTAAGGTGTAACACTATGTGTGTTTAATGTGAATACGAAACGTAATTGTCGCTAAAGGTGAAAACTTAATTAGACAGTGTTCACGAATTTATAAAAAATAGGTAGAACTAGATTTTGCCAAAGTACAAAAAAGAGACCCTAGTTATTTTTAAAAAATCTATATCAGGGAAAACTTTCAGAGTTTTCCAAAGACTGGAAAGGGGTCAACTGATACGGGGAACCTTATAACTTTGTAGTGTAATTTAAAATATCAAGCTAGCGCGATTTCGCGCGAAAATTTTATGAGAACCCTCGGATGTTGCGAAGTTCCATTTCCCAGGAATTTCGACCATTCCGAAGTCGTTAGCTATTTTTTTGGCCGAACGGGCTTTTAAGCGCTCGATCCGGACACCGGTTCGGGATTTTTGGGCGAAAAATCCGTAAAATACATTTTAGATCAAGAATGAATTCAGGAAGCTTAAAATAGCATTTCAAAGCACTTCTGAGATTTTCTGATGCCATGGGGCATTTTGGTAATTTGCCACCCCGAGAGGGGTATTTTGGTAATTTTACAATGTTAAGTTTTTCAAATGATTTTTTAGTCCAGAAATCTAAGTTAAACACCTGAAAGGTTTTTTTGAAGCTGATTTGAGGCGTTAAGGTGATAATGAACCCCCGGGGGCATTTCGATAATTTGTCACTCATCTGGGGTATTTTGGTAATTTTCTGTCAAAATTTTCCGAATGACCTTTAGTTCGGGAAGGGGTGTAAGACACCCGAAAAGTTGTTTTAAAGTTGTTCTGAGATTTTTCCAAAGACTGAAAAGGGGTTAACTGATACGGGGAACCTTATAACTTTGCAGTGTAATTTAAAATATCAAGCTAACGCAATTTTGAGCGAAAATTTTATGAGAACCCTAGGATGTTGGGAAGTTCCATTTCCCAGGAATCTGCTCCATTCTGAAGTCGTTAGCTATTTTTTTGTAAACGGGCTTTTAAGCGCTCGATCCGGACACTGGTTCGGGATTTTTGGGCGAAACTTTTGTAAAATACTTTTTAGATCAAGAATGAATTCAGGAAGCTTAAAATCGCATTTTAAAGCAATTTGAGATTTTTTGATGTCAGGGGGCATTTTGGTAATTTGCCACCCCGAGCGGGGTATTTTGGTAATTCTCCCGGTAAAGTTTTTCAAAGGACTTTTTAGTCCAGAAATGTAAGTAAAACACCTGAAAGGTTGTTTTGCAGCTGATTGCGGGGTGTTAGGGTGATAATGAACCCCCGGGGGTATTTCGATAATTTGCCGCTCATCGGGGGTATTTTGGTAATTTTCTGTCAAAATTACCCGAATGGCCTTTAGTTCGAGAAAGGGTGTAAGACACCCGAAAAGTTATTTCTAAGTTGTTCTGAGATGTTTGTTGAGGCGATGGCTGCTAGGGGATATTTTGCATAAGTTGGGGGTGTTTTGGTAACTTTTCCCTTTAAAATTTTCTGAAAAAAATTATTTGGTATATAATTGATGTAATACATTTAAAAAGTAGTTTTATAGCGGTTTTGAGATGTTGGTGGTGTTGCGGCCATCGGGGGGTATATTGGTAAATTGCCACGTTGGCTCTAAATTTTAGGGAACTAGCGTAATTAAGCGTTCGGAGCGGTGGGAAGTGAGGAATGATGTTAATACATTGAAATAATGAGATAATGACTATTGCTAATGCGTTGGTAAGCTAGGTTAAAGATCCAGTTATAGTTTTCGAATGTTAATATTATGGACGCTAAGTTGGTTTACAATTATATTTTGTTCTTAGAGATATGGATTTCAACCCCGGACCTCATGATACATCAATCATATACGATGACCACGTCGCGAGGCACGTATTTGACGGTGTCGATAGGGGTGTTTTGGAAACAATTCAAAGCACAAGTCACCTCGAAGAGTGGGTACTAAACGAGGAACACATACAAATATTACACCGTCAAAATTTATCTATGTTCACCGATTACGGGATTTGGTCTCCGCACGACGATTGCCTTATATCCGCTCTAGTGGAACGATGGAGGAGCGAGACGAACTCATTTCACTTCCAGTTTGGTGAAATGACTATTACATTAGAGGACGTCGGATTTATACTTGGAATCCCATGTCACGGCAGACCTATTACTTTGAGCAAAACGTCTGCATCCATAGCGAATATGGCTAGGCAGTATTTTTCGGGAATTCCGAGGGAAGCTCTTACAACAAACGGCATCAAACTTAAATGGCTGAGAGAGCAGTACGGCGTGCTACCGGATGCATACAATCCTCATGATTTGGTGACGTATACGAAGGCATTCCTTCTGTATATTATTGGAGCTATATTACTTCCGACGCATTCGAAAAACACGGTGCATCCGAAGTATATGGTGTTCTTAGAGGATCTTGGGAGGTATACTCGTATTCGTGGGGTTCAGTTGTCCTTGCGCACTTATATCGAGCACTGCACAGAGCTACGAGAAAGGGTGCCAAGTCCATTGCCGCCTGCCTCACTCTATTACAGGTTTGAGCATTTATTTTCTTGGTTGACGTGTCAATATATTCGTGATTAATTACTAATTCCATATAATGTTTGCATTCACAGGTTTGGTCTTACGAGAGGCTACCCACGGGTCGTCCACAACCGCGGGTAGATTCTGATGAGTCGTGGCCTAGGGTATGGGCCTGGGGGCCTACGACCAAACGGAGGAGGAGACGGGTAGACCCTCGCCACCATCTAAAGTTCTATCGGGGGGAACTAGAGATACTGGATGCATCCCAGGTAACGTGGCAGCCATATGGCAAGGTGATGCATCGGTTGGATGAGTGGTGTTGGCAACTTCCGGTGTCGTACGTGCTTGCAGGTTTGGTTCGGGTGCCGCTTATTCACTTCGAAGTATGTGAGTTTCAGATGCCCGATCGAGCTATGAGGCAAGCTGGCTGTCTACAAGGGATACCAAAACCCGCGGTAGACATGCGGTCATACAGGAGTGGTCGAGGTCCGAACTTCGAGGTGCCTGATGCCTTGAATTTGTTGAGCGACGAGGTACAACAGTGGAATACTTGGCAAGAAACGTATGATAGCCTTGTATCGTTGAAGGACGACGGCATCAGTATCGAGGAGTACCTGCAATGGTTTCTTAAGGTGACGCGCACGAGGGTGAATCGCCCTTCCCAGGTGAGGAAGACATCGTATGCGCCACGTGAGGTCTATGACCAGTTCTGGGCATTGAACATTGTAAGTCATGCTAGTGTTGTTTCAATTTTTATTTGCGCACCTTATCGACCATGCCTGAAATGATTAGCCATATTTTATATGCATGTTTTTTAGGTTGACCAGGGCACTGAGGTGTTCAAGCAGCTGGAGGGGTTTGACTGGTTTGTCGCGCAGGCTCCTGACAATCTCAAGAGGTCCATTGAGAGGTACAAGACTGAAGTTCACAAATTTAGTGTTGCGTATCGGGGTTATCAAGGGGTGTCGTCTAGTCGTTTGCCTCCTGATGCTTACGACTCTCAGCCCCAGAGTCAGGTGTGGGAGCCGTCTAGTCGTTTACCTCCTGACGCGTACGACTATCAGCCCCAGAGTCAGGTTTGGGAGCCGTTTAGTCGATTGCCTCCTGACGCGTACGACTCTCAACGCCAGAGTCAGATGACCCAGGTAGGAATCCAGGCGTCGCGCCCAAGCATCCGGTCGGATAAAGGACAACCGACGAAGCCATTGAGTCCGGCCAAACGGGATTTCTTGTCCTTCGCTCATAGTCTATTCTTCTTGTTACATAGGCTTGATAACATTTTTTATTGTTGGATGCAGACTACTATCATTCCACTAGCGTGCCGACATATTAAGGGGGAAGTCATCACGAGCAAAACAATGATAGAGCATTGGACGGTCGTGATGATACAAAACCGACCAAAGCAATATAACAGTCATGATTGCGGGATTTACGTCCTCAAGTACATGGACTACATAGCTCGCTCGGATGTGCTCGAATATACGTCGTGGTCTCGAACGGATGCCTTGACGTTTAGATATAGGATAGCCTGGGAACTGAAAAAAGGTGTAGCTAGATGCCTTCATTACCATTCCCCTGAGATGTAGTAGACGTTCGTATGGATTATTATTACTATTGTTGGATTTTGGATATTAAGGTTTGAAATTGAATTAGCCTTATTATTACTATTGTTTTATTTTGGACAATGGGCTAATTAGCGTGCATAAGGTGCAATGAGCAACAAAAAAGTGAAAAAAATAGCGTGCCTAAAGTGTGCGCGAACAAGCGCGTCGTAAGAAAACCCAAAAAAATAAGTGTCTCGATTTTTGCCGAAATTCATAGAAATTGGCTAATTAGCGTGCCTAAGGTATATTGAGCAAAATAAACTAACAAAAAAATATACAAGATTTTTCGGAAGCTATGAATTGGGCGATAAAATGTGCGCGAATAGGCCTTTCATATAAAAACCAAAACAAATATGTCTCAAATTTCGCTAAAATTCATAAAAATGGACTAACTAGTGTGCCTACGGTGCAATGAGCAAAAAAGGAAGTGATAAAAAAAATTACAAGATTTTTCGGAAGTTATGAATTGGGCTCTAAAGTGTGCGCGAATAAGCCCTACATAGGAAAATCAAAAAAATTATTTGTCTCGATTTTCGCCAAAATTCATAGAAATTGGCTAATTAGCGTGGCTAAGGTGCAATGAGCAAAAAAAACTGACAAAAAAATTACAACATTTTTCGAAAGCTATGAATTGGGCGATAAAGTGTGCGAATAGGCCCTTTGTAGGAAAACCAAAAAAATTATTTGTCTCGATTTTCGCCGAAATTTATAAAAATTGGCTAATTAGCGTGCCTAAGGTGCAATGAGCAAAAAAGAAGTGAAAAAAAAAATTACAACATTTTTCAGAAGCTATGAATTGGGCGATAAAGTGTGCGCGCATAGGCCCTTTGTAGGAAAACCAAAAAAATTAGTTGTCTCGATTTTCGCCGAAATTCATAGAAATGGGCTAATTAGCGTGCCTAAGGTGCAATGAGCAAAAAACAAGTGACAAAAAAATTACAACATTTTTCGGAAGCTATGAATTGGGCGCTAAAGTGTACGCGAATAGGCCTTTCATAGGAAAACCAAAAAAAATTATTTGTCTCGATTTTCGCCGAAATTCATAGAAATTGGCTAATTAGCGTGCCTAAGGTGCAATGAGCAAAAAAAAATTACAATATTTTTCGGAAGCTATGAATTGGGCGATAAAGTGTGCTTGTCATGATCAGTCATCTTATTACACAACGCACACTTTCGCAATTTTTTTTGACCCGTTGCTTCTTCAATCGGATTCTTCATACGTATTGCATGTTTTCGCCCTTTTGTTTGAGAAATAATTGGATCAAAAATATCATCCTCCTCACCTTGCAGGCTAGTGCTGTCAATGACTGGCTGTGAAGCTCGATTGAATCTACCGGCTGGAGTCGTCCGAGTAGTAGGATTGTCCCGTCTTTCTGGTAATGCCATCCTAAATTGTGCAAGGTTAGCCTTATCCCGTGCGGCTGCTTCAACTTGATACATGTACCCATCAAATGTTGACGCTGCATCCAATGATAAATCGTGCATGATGTTACAAAGGTGATTATATCGCAGCGTCTCAGATTGCCTGAAATCAACTGAAACATTGGGCACGTAAGGAATGTGACCGTGGACTCTATTGGCTTCCTTCATCCACCGATCCAAGATATACTCTGGAGGGATTTCACGAGCATTCTTGGCGCTAAAAAACCTCAACGCGTGTCGACAAAGTATACCTTTATGCTCAAACAGTTGACAGTTGCAATTAACAAACCCGGTGTCCATACAAACTGCTACCGTAAAATGTCTTATGTTCCTCGGAGCCGACGAAGAGCACGGATTGGCAAAATTCGTCACATTTGTCAAAGCATAAACCTTGAGATCTCTGGTGGAATACTCGTGCAACTTTGTCATGCTATATTGATTCGAGTTTAGTAGTTCCTCTTGAAACTGTCTAAACATTTCATTGGTATAGACATGAGCCGCATGAGCCCCCAAAGGTGAAAAAACTACTATGGCTCTTTCTCTGTAAACTGTAGCCGCGTCGGCTTCTCTCTCAAGGAAAAATTGCTTGTCAATGGCTTTCTGCATCTCTAGTACGAACTCTTTTATACTTGAAGAATGGCCTACGTACCCATCAAAGAATGCATTCATACCTTCGCTTCTCGAGGTCGTAGTCATTTCGGCTGCAAAAAACTTTTTCGTATAGGCACCGACCCACTGTGTCTTGATCTCATACAACGCTTGTAACCATTCATGATTGTGCAAATAGTAGTCATCCATTAACTTGGCCCACCTCTCCTCGAACACGTCTACTGTCAACGATTTCTTCACACATGTATTCAAGTCACTCTTGAATGTCGGATGGTTTGCATATACATTGTGAAGCCGTTCGGGATATTTGTTGCTTATGTGCCATGTGCAAGGGCCATGGTGAGTATCTAGAAGGACCTTAGCGATTGCATTTTTCATTGCCAGATCTTGGTCGGTGATGATGGTCTTTGGAGGAATATGATACATTACTTTAAGCCACGTTTCAAATAACCACGTAAATGACTCCTCCATCTCATCCCTAAGCAGGGCAAAGCCAAAAAAGATTGACTGATAGTGGTGGTTCACCCCGGTGAACAGAGCAAAAGGCATAGAGTACTTATTTGTGCGGTATGTGGTGTCAAACGTCACAACATCCCCAAAAATTTGGTAAGCAGCTCTAGAACGGGCATCCCCCCAAAATATAGTACTAATGTGGTTCTCCTCATCCAGTTGGAGATTATAGAAAAAGCCAGAATTCTCACTCTGAAGGCTCCTGAAGATATCAAGTGTAGCTTGAGAATCACTCTTACCGAAAGACTCTCTCCTCTGAACACGAAGTTCATTTCGAAGGTCTACTTCGTTGAAACTCAACTTGTCAATCCCCCCAGCCTGGCTTGAGAAAACCCCCATCATTCTAGAAGGTGTAATTTTAGCCTCGGCCATTGTAAATATCAGTTGTCTGTGTGCCGCGCTTATTTGTCGGTGTTGATGAATTTGACCAATCTTACTATGGGTCATCAACTGATGATTATGGCTCAACTCCACTCCCGTCATAACCCAATGGTTTTCATTTTTCCGGTATACTGCATACACATGGGCCTTGCAGCCGGTACCCGGAAATGTGTCCCGTTTTCTTTGTCTTGTTGGCCCTTCGTCACTGATCCGAACAACCGGGGGTACATGCGATGCTCATCTATGACACTCAAATAGTCTTCCACAAATTTGATCTGTATTCGCCCGTTTTCTAGTCGTCTTAATTCTAATACCGAAACATATCGTTTTCGAATATGCTCTATAGTATGCTTCAACTTCGTCCAGTGTTTGAAAAACTTGACCCAAGTAAGGTGGATCAGAATCTTCACAAAAATTATTTCCTCCAGTTGAATCCATATTTATACTGAAATCTAAAAAATAAAAATTATATCATTATCAACAAGTCATAGAATTAAATAAAATAAAAAATATTTCCTCCAGTTGTGTCCTGTTTTACAATGTTCAATTACCAAAATACCTCCGATGAGCGGCAAATTACCGAAATGTCCCCGGGGGTTCATTATCACCCTAACGCCCCCAAATCAGCTTCAAAATAACCTTTCAGGTGTATTACTTACATTTCTGGACTAAAAATTCCTTTGAAAAATTTAACATGGTAAAATTACCAAAATACCCCTCTCGGGGTGGCAAATTACCAAAATGCCCCTGGCATCGAAAAATCTCAAAAGTGCTTTGAAATGCTATTTTAAGTTTCCTGAATTCATTCTTGATCTATAAAGTATTTTAAGGATTTTTCGCCCAAAATCCCGAACCGGTGTCCGGATCGAGCGCTTAAAAGCTCGTTCGGCCAAAAAAATAGCTAACGACTTCGGAATGGTCTGAATTCCTGAGAAATGGAACTTCCCAACATCCTAGGGTTCTCATAAAATTTTCGCGCGAAATCGCGCTAGCTTGATATTTTAAATTACATTGCAAAGTTACAAGGTTCCCCGTATCAGTTAACCCCTTTTCAGTCATTGGAAAAATCTGAATTTTTTTTCAGATATAGATCTTTTAAAAATAACTATGATCTATTTTTTGCACTTTGGCAAAATCTAGCTCTAGCTAGTTTTTATAAATTCGTGAAAAATCCAAATTTTGAAGCCTTAAAAATCGCTATTTTGGAATCTATAAATGTAATACCCTGATTTGTATAAATCTAATTTTGACGCCCTAAAAAACCGCTCATCCGATCTCCGATTGATCTAATTTTTGTTTCGTTCAATTTGAATTTTCGTTATCTTCGATTTGAGTCTACAATGACTATTTTTGGACTTCGGATGAATATTCGCTAGTTCAATCCCTAATTTCAAACTCTCAAAAAACTCGAATTTTAGATTATGGTAAGAACAATTTAAGCATAACACAATTTAAACAATCCATTGGTAAGAACAATTTGAAATTAACATTGAATTATAAGAAAATTCAAAATACTTACTTGTTTTAACTTGATATATTTAAAGAAAAATCCACCGATCTTCTAGCGGTTATCCACCGATCTTCTAGCGTAAATTTTTTTTGTTTGTATTGTTGTGGAGATTATGTAGGTGAGATATAGAGTATGAAGAGAGTTGGTAAAGATGATGGAGAGTGGAAGAAAGGGTTTGGGGAGAACGGATTATAAAGAGAAAAAAGTGAGGGAGAGAGAAGAAAGAAGACAGAAAAAATTAGATCCGCGAGTGAGCAGTAGTCAAAGGCTATGAAAGAAAAAAATTTGCAGAAGACTGTGCGGCCGAGCTTTGAGATGCCTCTGGAATTTTGGACATGGGGGGGGGGGGGGGGAGAACCGCAACACTTTGTTGCGGTTGGGGGGGCCTTTGATGGTAATCATTCCAACCGCAACAAAGTGTTGCGGTTGGGTTTTTGGCTTGAAAATAAGTAAATCCCAAACCGCAACACTTTGTTGCGGTTGGGTTTTTGGCGTGAAAATTGGGGATTTACACAGTGGGCCCCCAACCGCTACTTTTTCTTGCGGTTGGGGTTGAAGGGCATAATTGTCAAATTTTGCAACCGCATGAAAGAGTAGCGGTTGCTACTTTTTCAAGATAAAAAAAACACATCTGACGTGGACGGCTATATTTTTGGTGGAGAAATAACAATTTCTCCACCGGTAGACAGGGATCGGCTCCTATATATATTCCGCCGCATGTAACCACGATATTTTTGGATATATGTAATGTGAGCTAAGCTGCGCATGCTATTTATATTTCACAACATGAGGATGGACGACGGGATTTAGCTTTTCATCTGGCTAGTCAGATGGCCCACAATAGTTGTTTTGTGCATCAAGAACGGTGGAATAATTCTATTCTCAGTTATGATGTTATGTAGATAGGTTATGTGGTTTCATGTCGGCCTTTTTGTAACAAGCGACTCTTTGACTTTGTTGTGGTTTTATATGCTTATTGGATGAGCCGTCATCCACAAATAGTCTTGTTAAGCTGATATATATCTTTCTTATATTTCTCAAAAGAAAAAAAATAGTATTATTTAAATGTGTTGTTCAAGTGACTTTTTATATGGTATTATTTGGTGTTCTAGCCAACCAAGGTTTTTATGGTGTTGTTTTAGTGTTCTTTACAAGGATCTATGAGTCTCACAGTAAATATTGCATCACTGCAGACTATCGGTCCATAACTATTTAAGTTGTTGAATTATGGAGGGCTAACCAGAGGCAGGTTCATTATATGATATATCAACGGTCCTAAATGGTTTACCTTACAATATCTCCTATGAGTCTCAAGGTCTTTTCTTGGAACTAAACAAGCTCTAAGTAACTGCAGGTTTATAGCTCATTTGATGCTCCACTTAAATTTATTAATTTGCCTAAAACTTACAAGGCAGGTACTTATTTGTGTCTTTGACAGACATTGCATACTTCTATAAAATGTTGCAGGACCCTGCATAATTGCTTAGTATTTTCCCCTATAAGGCGACAATGATGTGCTTTATGCCAAAGCATAAGGGTTATTATAGTTTGAAATCACTGAATACTTCTTAAAATATAAATATGCTCATTTTTTAGATTCAACTTGTGCTTTTGGCAAGACACAACTTGAACTTATGTTTTGCCAAAAGCAACAGGCTATGGGATGTGCCATCACGTTGCCTTTCCTTTTGTCCCAAGATAACAGCCCTCTGTTCAAATATCAACATTTTCATTGGTGACTAATCAATACTTCTCAAAAGTAGCAGTTAATGCTTAAATTTCATTTCTTCTCTTATATAAAAAGATTGAAAGTAGCATCGCTAAGTTAATGTTTAGGACGAAACAAATGTTGCATTCCAAGGCGTATTCTTGCTCTTCAAATTCAGGTGCTTTAAATCATTTATCTTGGGCCCTAAGGCATCGACTGAAAAGGTCCCCTCACAATCTCATCAGGGTTCAAATTGCAACATCGCGGACACAATGAAAATTCCCCAATCCTTCACTCCCTCCGCAAGTCACAGAAGCGAAGCTACCTTGTCCTTGACCCCTATCCTCAAAAAAAGGAAGCTCAGTCTCAAGACCATTGGTGAACATCCTGAATTAGACTCTATGACGGCTCCTGGCTCTTCCTACGATGCTTGTCCAGATCTCAATGACTCTCTTTCTCTCAGCTCTACCAATCAGCCCAAGTCTTCCAATCTCAAACTCCGTATCCATATGCTTTCTTATTGCTCTCTTTTCCTTATTTTTTAGCCTCCCCTGCTGTCAATTTTTATTTTTGCTCATAAAACAAAAGTTTCCTTTTCCCCCTTTTTTTCCAAACCAACCCCCACCCCTCCTCCTAAGAGAAGGCATTTCTTCCTTCTTGGAACCCCAACTCCTTTCCCTCACTCTGCATTTTGGGTTCAAGTGTTGACCCCCAACAACCCTTTCACCCAAAAATGAAACTTCTTAGCTGGAACCCTAAGGGTTTTGGTCATCCCTGAAAGGTTCTAACAGCAAAAAATCTAATAAAAAAATATAACCCAGATTTAATTTTTCTTCCAAAAAAATGCTTTACCTTCTCCCTCCGTAAATCAACTCTTCTCTCGTCTTGGTTTTACCTCCTCAACTGGTTTTGAACCCCTTGGCCCCCTAACCTTGTTCGTATCAGCGGAGGTCTTTGGCTTGGTTAGTGTTCAGCTGGATCAGCCTAAGTTACACAAAGTTACAAGAACCTTTTATTATTTAAATTCTCTCATTCCTCTTCCATAATTTGCTGGGGTGCTTTCATCTATGGCCACCCTAACCCCTCTCATCGCAAGAAAACTTGAGCTCGCATCCTTGATGTTATATATTAGCACATGGGTCCCCTGCTGCTCTTTGGAGATTTTAATCAAGTCAAAGATTTGTCAAAAAAGTCAGGACCCAATGCATCAACCATTCCTAGTTGCCCTCTTATTCCGAAAGGCTCAAACCCCTAGATTCCCTTTGATTTCGGACCCATCAGCTTATGCAACACCATCTACAAAATAGTCTCCAAAGTCCTAGCCAACCGACTCAAAAGTGTCCTGCCCTCCTTCATATCACCCTACCAAAATGCTTTCATAAAAGATAAAGCCATCACTGACAATATCCTGATTGCACAAGAATTGACCGACATGATTAGGACAAAAAGGATGTGAAGAATTGGTTTAACAGCGCTCAAAATTGACATGAGGCTTTTGATCATTTACATTGGGACTCCATCCAAGTTGTACCCATCGAACTCAAATTCCCCCTCTTTCGATGCAACTCATTATGCAATGTATCACAACTATATCCTTTGCGGTCTTAATCAATGGAATGCCGTCCAAGAGATTACACCCTAATTGTGGTATTCGGCAAGGAGACCCAATCTCATTGTTTCCATTCATCATCTGCTCAGAAGTTCTCTCAGCTGCCCTAGGCAAAGCTGAAATGCTCAAAGGCTTCTACGGCATTAAATCAAGCATCTTGGCCCCACTGATAAATCACTTGATGTTTGCAAACGATAACCTTCTTTTCTTCCAGATGACTCTTTTCTCCTGCGAAACTCTTAAGCTCTTCTACGAAAAATTTTGCCATATCTCAGGACAAGTCATAAATTTCAACAAATCTACTCTCGTTTGTAGCTCGAACACAGCTAACTTGATGATAGCTCTGTTCCAATATCAAGACTGAGAGTAACTTCGGGCATTACCTTGGAACATCCTTGGACATAGTGACCAACATGAAGGATTTCTTTGAGGCTCTATTCCAGAAGGTTCAATCAAGATGCGTTGGTTGGAAAGGATTTCTCCTAAACAAATCCGGTCGTGCAGCCCTTATCTCTCGTGTCCTCTCCGGTCTTCTGGTTTACCATTTGCAATCTTTTCTTTTCCCTATTTATGTCTGTAATAAACTCAGCTCCGTCTTTTCTTCCTTTTCTTGGTCCGGTGATTAATCTAAAAAGAGCCTTCATCTTATAAATTGGCTCACTCTTTATGGACCAAAAGCCAAGGTTAGTTTAGGCTTTAGAGATTCTAGACTTTTCAGTTTAGCTATGTTAGCTAAAACGAGCTAGCATTCTTTAACCTAGTCGAGTAGTCTCCTTGCCACCTTCTTTCAATCAAAGTATTGCAGGCGCTCTAAATTCATCCACTCCTCAAAGTTGAGCTCCTCTTCTTGAGCATGAAATGGTATTCAAGCTGGAACCTCTGTTCTTAACCTTGGTTTGTCCTGGAAAATTGGAAATGGACGCTCGTTCGATTTATGGAAAGACAACTAGCTACCTGACTACCCACCCGATCTTTTAAACCCGCTCCGATCAGAATTCTCCAAAGATGGCACGGTATCTGACTTAATTGTTCTTGGGTATTGGGAGGAAAAAAAACCCTTATGGATTCATTCCCTTGCAAAATCATCAAAAGAATAAAGGGTATTCACATATCTACTGCAGGATCCCCGGATCTTCCTAGGTGGGACCTTGAAACCACTGGAATTTTTTCGGTGTCATCAACTTACAATCTATTGCACAAGGAAAAATTAATCAAATCTGCCCGATAAAACCTGGAAGGCAGTCTGGAAAAATAAGCCTACCCCTTCAAAATTTCTTTTTTCCTATGGCAGATTTTGCTGGATAGACTCCCTGTGCGTAGGTTCCTCTCTCAAATTGGCATCACTCAGACCTCTTTTTGCCTTCTCTGCAATTCACTTGAAGAATCAGCACCCCGTCTCTTTCTTGAATGCCCCAAGGTCCAAACTATCTGGACTTCCATAAACATGACTTTGCCCCAGCAGGTCAACCATGACTCATTTATAGAATGGCTCATTGCTTGGGTATCCATTCCCAATCACTCCCGCATGACCCAGCTTTGTAACATAATAGTCACATCCCTTTGGCTTACCTGGAATAACATAAATAAGGTAATCTTCAAAAAAAAAAAAAAAATAAGGTAATCTTCCAAGAGGAAGACAGGGATCTCGAGGAAATACTTGCTCAGCGTCTGCAATTAAATAAGACACTATGGGCAGTATATCATAATACTCATCAGAAGCTCACGGGGCCTTCAAAGATTCAGTTCAAAGGATCACATTGCAGCTTTCCTCTTGCAACTAACTACAACTGCCTTTCACCTCCGGTGACCTCAATCTTTGTGAACTGCCCTTTTAATGCCACACCCTTCACTTCGGGCTTCACATCTCCGCACAAGACTCAGATGGCAACCAAATAAATAATTTTGAGGGCCTTTATCCTCTCAGCACTCAAAAGACGGCTTTGTTGAAAGGATTTCTGATTAGCAGCATTGGTTTAGCAGTCTTTCACTTATTCATACTTACGATAAATACATTCTTTATCAGATGCAGCCCTATAGGGTACCACATATCACCGACACCAGACTGATGAATGATATCCATTTTGCTTTAAAGGACTACCATCTCATCAGGTCAAAAGCTATTGTACAAAGAACCAAATCAAGACTTTTAAGAGCAATGCAAGGTATGAACAAGGCAGCAACATCAACAGGAGTCTCTACCACTCTATCTTAACTTTTTAAAAACATAGCGGTCTTTTTTGATACCCTTATGTATCTATACTTGCTCTCATTGAACTACTTCGATTTGGTTATATTTATGTAAACTCTAGCTTCCATGAGAAGTAGCGTGCCTACTCCTGTATCCAGGGAAGCAAACTTCATCATATATCCACGTTCTCTGGTCTAACTTTAAAGAAAAAAAGGTTTATTCTTAAACGAGAGGAAAGCATCTGGCAAGGAATGCGCTTAAACTTGCAGTTTATCATGGGTGTGGCTAGTTCCCAAGCTTCCCAGATGTTATGAGCAATCATTTTTTATTGCAAGCACTGTAAACTGATGATGGAAGCTCGACTTCTTCTCATTGAAACACGCCAAGTACAGCGTTCATTTGAAAATTATAGGGCTATATACAATTACAGGTGCAATGCAGCTATAACAGGTATGGGCCTTAATGAGAGAATAAGAACATGGTCTACGAGGACAAAGTTATTACATACCTTTAAGAAACAGAAGATAAAAAGGTAAAAACATTCCTACAAAAACTCCCAAGCTCAGGGAATGAGTTGTTGCCTAGAATAATTATATCCTCCTCCTTATGCCTTCTTTAGTATGACTTGCTACCCAGATGCTCCTGCAGCAGCACCTTTCTCGTATTCCCCTTGCTCTTCTCTGGCAAACTCTTCAATCAGTTCCCGCTGTCTTTGGGTCAAGTTCCTGCTCATCAATCGACAGCCATCCATCAAATATTCAACGTATTCATCACTCAAGGAAGAGAAAGGGAAGGGGGAAGCGAGGGTGCGGCAGCAGGCGCAGTATATATCATTTTTGTCTCTTTTCCTCTAATGGATTTCCATTAAAAATAACTTTTTTTTTTTGGGTTTGGGGTGGGCGGGTGCGTGTGAGGGTCAGGGGGAGGGGGGAGGTATCCATTACAACCGACGCATTGCAATAAGATTTGAGGCAAGAACTTACGTCGGGATGCTGACATTGAAGTGCACATATTGATCACCTAGTGAGAAAGAGCTCCTTGTTTTGATTCCTGTGAAGAAACACATCATTTTGAAGCAGATTATGTATTGAAGCATGCTGACACAAGATACTGAGACGTAAACCAAGTTGACAAATTGGAGCATAAAATATGAGCAGTAGAGAAGTAAACTTTTACAGCACAGCAGATATACAAAAGACAGGAAACCACACTACTACGGGTTTTGGTTCTAACCTTTTTCTTTTCATTTTTCCTCTCCCACTCTGCTTTCCCATATTGCAACGCATGGCAGAACCGTCGAATGTTCATCATAGTATTTTTTTTCCCATAAAAAATTATGGGCCTCGGTGAAGCGCCGGTGCTTCAAAGATTATATGTAATAGTATATAAAGTAGAAATCAGCTCTGCCTGTCTACTTATCTTCTGCATAGGCAGGCCCTGTCTAAGCACAGGTATGGGAATGGTACAGCATTTCTGAGATACGATTATGTATGCCATGTGTGAGATCGCGTGTAGACATTGTATCTTATATGCGAATTAAACATTAGTCTATTACTTAAGTTGGCACTATCAATTTGCAATCTATATAGGGTTGATTATCCATCTATTTGTTCAAATTTCGTCTTAAGAGGGACACTCCCCGGCAATGTAAGTCGTTCAAATTTGCATGACAATTACTCTCGTCCTTTATGTTCAGGACATATTGTCTACATGGTCATTCGTATGAGAAAGAATTGGCTTTGAAGAAATGTTTAGGCGGCTTACAAGAGGCTACAATTGAGGAACCAGCACAGCTTTTTAACAAATTTGGGTAATGGTTGTCCCTGACCAATTCTTACCTATGAGGTCTTGGTTAGAACGCAATCTAAAAAGGAAATCCGAAATTTTTTAAATTAAACAAACAAAGCACGTGGTTAAAACCAGGAAAGGCATTATGTAATAATAAAAACATCGGCATAGGGAGTCTCACCTTTCCTCTTCAAAACAACCTTTTGGCCCGGTTGGGTGCCAGGTCGGACCTGCATAACAATGACCAACTTAGCTGTTGCAAAAGGAACCTCAAGCAAATGTGAACCACACGAGCATCAATAGAATAATTTCAAAAAACATCCAGTAATTTCAAGTAAACCTTAAGAACAACATCTCCTGTAAGCGTCGGGACCTGGATGGTTCCTCCCAAAATTGCCTGCAAAGATAATGGCCAACAGCCATCAGTTATTTCTACCAGAACGAAACAAGAGCGGCATACTGTAAAACTATCAGTAATTGCATGTCAACATATTTCCAGACTAATTATAAAACAGGACGCATTACGAGCGCAGATTGGGAGGAAAACTCGAATCTTTGCTTTATGCAGTATAACTACTCCACACAGCACAAATACTTAATCCATTCACCTCTGTCGTAGCTACAATTACGGCCATCGCATCATCATTTATCCACTCTACGGAAAGGAAATAAAACTACTCCGACCAACCAATATTGCAATGACCAAAACAATGCCATCAAAATCATATATCACAATGCAACATAAAATAATAAGAGCATCTCTCCAACCAATGAAATATTACGTTATGCCTCCAACCGTCGTGTTTAAGTAATATAACCTTAGCCTCCAATGAAGGCACAAACTCTTTATGGCAATGAATTCTTAAGTACTTTTTATCTACGTACATACATTAAGCACTGATAACGACGACTTTCTTAAGAGGTGAAGTGTTAAAACTGAAATTACCTGCGTGATACTTAAAACAGCATCAACATGAATGTCAGACCCTTCTCTTCGGAAAGTAGGGTCTTCTCGGACCTGGAACAATATCATGGTATTAATGGAACCAATGGCATATACAATACTTAGAAAGAAATTTGTCTTCTGACTATAAATGAACTCTCAAGTTACCTGGATAGTAACAAAGAGATCACCAGGTCGATTGCCATCTGGATCCGCTCCACCACTTCTGTACACCTTTAAAGTTTCATTATGGCCTATGCCTGCAAATGCCAACAGATTTAGTAACATCCAGGACCTTTCACAACATAAACAAATATGTGATGCAGCAAGGCCAAAACAGAACTATCAATTACACGAGGCCATATCCCATAATTTTTTCAAGTCCTCGAAAACAACTCCAAAAGCACGAGAGAGCAAAAAAGAAATAGTACAGGCTTCTATATTTTCACTGATGCGCATATGCCTTACACGGGATTCAGACTGAATAAAGCTTAAAGAAGTGAAAGGAAATTATAATTAGTTTGTGTTGTATGTGCCATTAGTTGAAAATAAAGCGCAAGCGGGGGCAACGGAAGCACGACGGCACGTAGAAGAATATATGTTTGGAGCATCTT
Organism: Escallonia rubra; assembly: GCA_033065855.1. Classification (NCBI taxonomy): domain Eukaryota; kingdom Viridiplantae; phylum Streptophyta; class Magnoliopsida; order Escalloniales; family Escalloniaceae; genus Escallonia; species Escallonia rubra. The sequence goes on along the minus strand of JAVXUO010000294.1, from coordinate 6,744 downwards.
GGATAAACAGTTAAATAAACAACTTTATAACGGTAAAATTTAATGTCATTTTTTTAGATCTTGGATCATTAGAAAACGCATCAAAATGCTTAAGCCAGATTTTTGAAGTAGAAAGTTAGCATGTAAATACAGAAAAGTAAAAGGTAAATTCAACTTAGAGAAGTCGAAGCACACAAAAAAATGGCAACTGTTGCTGGCTTCCCCAGTAAAGTCAGCCAAGGAAATGCCAAAGACCGCATGGAAAATACAAAGAGGATGACATCTCTTCCATCAAAATGATATACCTGGCAGATTATTAAAGTACACCAATCTGTTTTAAGGGTACAGTAGCAGTCAATGACAACATCATCAACCAAGATTTTTGGTCTCTCACCTCTGGCATGGGTGGCATTTCACTGCTGCCCAAGGAGCGATCTCTCCTCCCCATGACATGTGCAGAGACAAGTCTCACCAAAGGTTAGCAGGTAAGGAAATAGGCAAGGCTATATCTTGTTTCCAATCAAAGCGAGGGCTGTGGTCCAATTGAGCCAACCGGCAGAGTACGATCACCCCCACCTTACCTTGAACTGAGCTTCCACTAAGCTCCTTGGTTAGGAGCGCAAACTCGTGAATCTCCTTCACTCCCCTTTGTCAAAAGGTTTGTGGGTATGTCGGTGTGTGTTGTGTGTGTTTGATTTGGGTGGGACGGGGCAGGTGGGTGGGTGGGGTGTTGTCAAGTATGCAAATGCTTTTGAGATGTAATTTCAAAAATTACACACAAAGAAAAGAGGACTTAAATTTACCCTCCTTCCAAACAGAAAAATAGGAAACAAAATAACCAATACAATAAGAATATAATAACAAAAATTATACATCTCCAAATGCTTGAAATACCTGGCACAATATCCAACTTGACCGTCTTTTGTCCTCTCACCATCCGCCGGCCATCGCAAGACTTGCACAGGCTCTGTAGACCATCAATAAATTTCAGAGCAAGAAAAGTTAGAAGATAAACTACCAATCCTCAATACATTTTATGATACGTGAACGATAAAATCAAAGAACTAAATACACGATAAAACAGCAATTAGATCTCAAAATAGAGGACACCAATTAATGCATGTACAAATAGAACCACAAAGTACTTGTTTAAATCACCCGATGGAAATTAATGCCAATAAGTTTTCATGCTTTAAGTCACCAAAGTATGCACAAGCATCAAATAAAAGAGAATGTGTGTCCTTAGTATTGAAGTTTAAGGATTGACAAATCCTCATTCGTCTCAACTTTAAAGAGTAAATGCCTGACTTTTTCCCCAATAAGAATTAGCCGACTCCTCAACCATAAAGCCAAAAGATCGAAAGACGAACGCATCGTACATATAATTGAAATAAAGGCCCCAAACTCCGAAATAGTATCTATTTTTTCACTTTAAGTGTAACAGGTTACTTCAAGTATGTGTCGTATTTTTCATTGGCAAATGATTTATCTTGAAACTGCAAAATACATTCAATGTCATACTTCACTTCCTGTCAGTCTCGAGTCGTTTGCAGAAGATTCCTAGTGTTAGACAAGTAGACAAGTAATGGCTCCATTATAGAATCTAAAACATAAATTTAGAAAAAAGAGTTGTCCCTGAGTTAAGCTTATGGCAAAACGTGATAATTGCTTGATGTTAGCAACATTGGAATGTTTTTGCATGTAACAACACTAGAAGTCCCCTACTAGGATAAGTATTACATGCTCTCAGAAGGCCTATCAATGATAAGGACAATGAAAAGACAAGCCTATACATCACTGGGAGTTGGTGTGTTTCAGGATGTATTACACCAAGTACCTTGAAGTTTCTATCAATCTATTGCAAGCCTAAGGTAACAGTAACTCCCTCAAACTCACAGCGTGATACCAACACAAACGGATCCTGGGCCCCAAGAAAGTCTCTGGAGTGGGGCACCCACCAAAGACCTGGGCTTCCCTGGACATATTACTAGTAAAGAACGGTCACCTGGGCGAGAGCCCAAGAAGCCCGCTGTGGAGAAATCTATGCCAACTAATTCAACATTTGAGAAAGCCTGATTTGCTCACAAAACTTGGGATTAATATCCCCTGCGAACTCTTATCCTCCGCAGTAGTTTTATTGGATAGATAAATGAGGGATCATTACTTTCACCAAAATGCCTAGAATCTGAAGTTGCATGAGGCTTCCTTACCACAATTACCAGGACATAACAGAGAAAAATATAACAGCTTTATACTACTCTCTCTTGGAAAAGAAGGCAAGCATATACTCTGATGATGATGCAGTGTGTACCATACCTTTACCATTTTCCCAGTTCCACCACATTGAGAACAGGTAGTCTCCACCCTCAAAGGACCGGCTTGGAGAGAGACCTGTTAGTGGTGTTAAAATCAAATTTTATTATACAAAATTGTTGAAACATCATAATGGTTTGGAATACAGTAGTTAGGAGACTAACCGAGCCTGCACCTTTACAGCGCCTACAGGTTTCAGGTCTTGTTCCAGGAGGAACACCAGTTCCACCTTAAATAGTCAAAGCGTCAATAGCACAATTGAGAAAGGAAACTTAAACAATCTCAAGGAGAATTTAAGTGTACTGCCATACCACAAGCTTCACAAGGCAACTCAGTCGGAAAGGTCACACTTTTGGTGCATCCTTGAACAGCTTCCATAAAGGATACTTCAAGATTAACCTAATCCAGCCCGGGGAAAAGACGAGTTAATAACAAACTCTATTGCAGTGACATACACCAAAACAGATAAAGAAGATCGATAACCTTAACATCCGCACCACCCCCGCCCTGGTTGAACATTGAGTGAAAGATATTCTGCACAATGGGTTAGGAAAAGAAAGTATTACAAGAATAATCTACTATCACTAAAGATAACATATAAATCTCCTCTCCACATACAGTACATATCATACACTTGCCAATCAAAAACATATAATCAGTGGCCCAAAACGAGAGAGTCAAGGTACGTTTCGAGGTTGGATTCTCCAGGCAAAATAATAGGAAGGGTGGGGAAATGCATTAAACTAACTCAGTAATCAGTACTCATCAGTGCAACACACAGCAGGAAAAAAAAAATCAAACCAGTGATGTGAATATAAATATTTAGATTCTAAAACATAAATATATATAGTATCAGCTAATATGGAGAGCACATATGAATCCATAAAGACACCTTACAAGATACCTCCAAAGTTCTCTTATCTACCAGACTGCCACCATAGAAAGAATCGCAGACAATTGACGTAGTTATTCCAGCAGTTGTCAATTCCACAATTAAGGATTGTCCCACTCTCAATTATACGACTCAGACTCCGTTGAACATAGTCATCTTACAGTTGTTTAACTTATAAAAGAACAAATTACAGTAGGTTTAATGTACTAAAGGAAAAAACATTCAAGGCATGAAGAGAGATAATTTATACAAATTTCATTATCTTCCTATCACGGAAGAGAGAGATCATGGCACAGGTCCAGTGAGTAGAAAAATTGAAAAAGAAAGTCATCACATGAATAGAGATCACATATGCAAAATACCATCGAATATTCTTTATTGCTGTCTAAACCAGAAAGTAGTCCATATACTTTCTAGCATATCAAACAGCCTTATGGTGGGTGACAGCAATAGCAAGAGCCTCATGCCCTCTGTATGAAATCTAGATCAGTTTATGGATGTCAAAAATACAAATTTTTCAACACAAGTACAGACTTCATAGTTACGGAAATACTACAGGCACTAGATCATACTTCCATGTCAAACGGATTGCCGGGCCATCCACCAAAACCCGGACCAGGGCCATCACCCCCACCAGATGCATTTCTTTCATAAGCGTCATGACCTACCTACAAGATGGAAAATAAAGCAGCGCAATTATGGTCAGACAAAAGAGCGACATTATAGGACACTAAATTATAGGAAAAATATAATGTAACCAAAATAAAAAAGAAAAGTAAGGTCAACAACAATAAGAAACTAATTTACGTCACTGCGAAGATAGATTTGAAACATAGTTCAGCAAAATAAAAAGAAAAACAGTTGGTCTAGTCACCAGATAAAGCAACTAAATCAACATGCAACCCCAAAGCGTTATTCTGAAAAATAGATTTCAGACAAAGTGGAGAAATCAACACCTTTTGTTGCAGGCAAGACCATGGAGAATAGAGGAAATCCTCCATAGATCAAAATCTCCATACCAATTGTCCAAGGTGAGAGTGAGTTGCAAGATGAGGTTTGCACAAAAAGACCAAGTGCGACTGTGGACACAAGAGACTCGAGAAGAAAAGGTTTCCCATTAAGAGGAATAAAATGTTTGTTACAAACTAAATGTATTCAAGCTTGCTCTCAACCAAGCCATTTTATCAACCCTCACTTTGATTTCTTCTTTGCTTAAATGAGTAAGTCAATTAATTTCCTAGAACATAAGGAGAGTAGGAGTACAGTCCTTATAGAAGACTCCACAGCATCAACCCAAACAAAAAAATGCAAGTCAGTAAACAGTAAATACACGAAAGCAATAACTAAATCCGGCGGTGGAAAGAAATGTTCTAACACCTGGTCATACATCGCGCGTTGTTCCTCATCTTTCAGAACCTGCAACAGTCGAACATTTTTACTTTCAGCACTTTGGTTCAAGCAAGGCAAGGACCCATTTCAGAATATCAGGGCATGAATACCTCATATGCCTTTTGGACTTCTTGAAATTTTTTTTCCGCTTCAGGGTCCTCTTTATTTGTATCTGGATGGAACTTTTTTGCTAGCTAGGGAGCATTGCAATACACCAAAAAAGAAATCAGGAGCAAATGGGTGGCGAATATAACAAAGTTATCAAATAGATGGAACAAAATAACGCAAACGGATTTCAACAATTTGCATTGTTTTGAAAGGATAATTACACTGATCATTCCTGAAGATTGTTCGTACAGAAAAAATGAACCTCTGTAGCAGTTTGCATAAGTACACGGACCTCCCTCTAGGTAAAGGTATCATGTATCTTAAATCCATAGTGAACACGTCACTAACCAAGACAAATTTATGTAAACAAGAGGTTTTTCGTTTTAAGAAACATGCACTTTATGCCACAACAATGACATCTAAAGAAGTACCTGCTAAGTCATTTGTGAAAGTACTAAAAACTGATCAAGTGAACTCAAAATGAAATGCCATTTTCTTCATAATAAGTTTTTACTTGTGTCCTCTTCATGTTTTTGTTTCGTCTTTTTAATTTCTCTCCTAGTCTTTTCTCTCTTCTGCTTCCTTGCAGTCTGACACGATAACGGGGATACCAAAGCTGTGAATCAACAGAAATTTGGTGCAATGATAAACATAAACACCTCAAACTGATAGTGCTACCAGATCGATGGGGGCATACAGATCATTGTACATACTTAACCCCCAATGTGCAAAGGGAAGCAAATGGTAACGACAAATATCTAGTATGCAGGAGAATCGGGCCTGTGAAGTTGCAGAAATAAGTTACCTCAAGTGTAGTTTCTTTAAGTTAAGCACTTCCAGCGTAGTGCTATCAACTTCAGAAGCATGGTCATCTCCAGCAACGATGAAGATTTTGAATAAAGCAAAGCAACAAACTTTTCAGATTTATTCCACCCACCTTCACCCATCATGTCTTAAGTTTTCTCTCCCTACCATGACCAGGCACCACCGGACCACCAACCATAATCACTCTGGTTCTTCCCAAGTACCTCAACTCGGAAAAAGCATCAGGCCTCAACCATATTGAATCAGAACAAACAGCATTAATCAAATCCAAACTCCATCATGACCCCCCTAATAATCTCATTCTCCTCCCAAAAATTTGATGTCATCACCATCTTTCATCAAACAACTTTTCCAGAATTAATACATCACAATTCAGATATTCTTGGGGTGGTGGCAATGGTAGTTCAGTGGACAGAGTAAGATGCCATAGAGAGAGAGAGAGAGAGAGAAGAAGAAGAAGAAGAGAGGAAAACCTTAACTCCTTAAGTAACTTAGAGCAAACAAACAGATAACTTATATGTGCAAAATGACAAGCCCCCGATTAAAGACCAAGAATTTTCCCTCTATACTAGAACTTGCCAGGGGGGCCTTATAATGAGGAGGAATACAATTTTTTTTTTTTTTTTTTTATACAAGGGAGGAATACATATACTACAACTATCTGACTGGAATTCCTGTGTGCGCAACTATTGGTATTTTAAGCAAGTAAACTGTCTTCCCTCCCAGTTTTGCTTCTCCTAATCATATCGTTGTAATCCTAATAAGTTTAATAGAGTTGCATATCCCTTGTACAGGTGAAGCAAGTCCTTTTCCCCCTTACCTAAATTGTGAGCCATCAGCAACCTTGTAATTCTCCTACCCCAATATTTCCCTCACAATCGTGCCAACAAACATCTAAGGTGTTGCACTAGATGAGCCTTGCAGCGATTCTCTAACATCACACTTGTCGTGACAAGCCCCTCACCCTTAAATTATAGAACCAACTTTTGTAGCCGATTATTCAGGTACCACTAACCAGAACCTCACCAACATTCTCGAACCTCACCAGGTTGAAGTCTTCTTAACTTTATCGCTATTGCAGCACGAGAATCACCTACTGTTGGCATCTTCACAGTCCAGTATGCAGCACAGAATTGAACGCTCTGCTGCCGCAACGAAGTGCTACTTGCAAATAGGTCAGGCCAATATGAAGATGAAGATCATATAAGCTTTCATTTGTTGCAGGATTAGAGCTGACC
>JAVXUO010003137.1:0-84895 GCA_033065855.1 Escallonia rubra | reverse complement strand
TTCGAAGATCACTTTAGCTTGCAAAACGCACAAAGCTCACATTCAAGAATAAATTTTTTAAAGCCATATATGTCTATTTTTGCACCCTATTGAACTTTTCTACACCTCATTTGTTTCTAATTAAAACACTTATGTTTTGTCGCAAATGCACCTTTTGACGATAAATCGAGGATGTGAAAAAGCATATTGGGTATGAGAATAGAGCTCCCTAAAAGTTAGGACTTTATGTACACGTGATTCACACTCATCCTCTCATGCCCTCATTCAGTGGCAAAGGCAGTTGGTGGCACTGAAGGGCACATGCCCATATGCTGCTCCAGTTTCCTTCTCTTATATAAGACAGTTTAGGTCATATGGATGAAAATTTTCACTAAGAAACTCTATGATCGCTCAAAAGAGGATGCAATTTTGCCCATTTTGCATGTTAAACTTACACAAATAAAGGAAAGTGATCTTTGAGCTCCACTTTTCATCATTTGACTCAACTTTTAATGCTAAAGGCCTAAAAAATGTTGCCAAATAGCCACTTTAGTGAGAAAGCCACTATAGTGACAAAAGTAGAGATTAAATAAGCGAAGTGATATTTAAGCTTCAATATTCATCATTTGAGCTCCATTTTTTATGCTAAAGGCCTTGTAGGTGTCGCTAACTATAAAAGTAGAGTTGAAATAACTTAAGTGGAGCTCAAATACCAATTTTCAGGTTTAATCCTTAGATATTCATTGCACATCTAAGAAATAAATCTCGACGCCACCACTGCCTGAGTACTGTTACTTTTAACAAATGTACGAGAATTTTTTTTTTCTGTTTTGAAAGGAAGGGTTGGGAAAGAAAGTAAGCAACCCTCAAATGAGATAATTGATTTTAGTTTTCACTATTGATGAAAGCTGATGTGGGAGAAAATACGTGGCCACTCTTAGCGTGACACTTGTCACCCCTGAGTGTTTAGTACTAAATATATTTGGATTACACAATCTAAGCAAAGTTGATTCCAATCTCCCTATTTGATGAGTATCCTAATTCATCAAGGATCCCCTCTCTTAGGATAATCATTAAGTGATAGTCTCATCACAAGAAAAGGTAACCTCTCATCACTTTAAATATTTGTGTCAGACATGAAGGTAAGGTGGGTTTTAAGCCCTAATACTCGTCTTTCTTGAATTTTTTTCTCCCATGTACTAACTTAAGCATTGGAGATTACCCGTTGGATCCTCATTCAGTGAGTCACCTTGTCTAATTTTTTATATTTAGATCCAATCGTGAGCTCTTTGCAGTACCTCCAGATATTGTCCATAATATTTTGGTGCCACACGTGGACCGACTAGCTCTTTTCATCACTTATCTCATGGCTCTGTCTGGACATCTCGATCAGGCCGACCATGCTAGTTCATTGCAACAAGATGGCCGGATGGCTTTGAGTCATCCTTTACGCCAATTTCATGAACATCAAGCTGCCAAGTTGCTAAGAGAGCGTGGCAAGGCCATCGCCAAGACTCCTTCTGAATTGTCAGCTCCCATGCTGATGCTCAGTGCGTACAACCAATTTGATTCACTAACCCTATTGGTCCATACACCTTGTGGCAACCACTGTTGCAAGGCCCTTTGCTCCTTCTTAACTAAGCCTGAGCAGCCCGATTTGCTCGCCACCATCAGGCCATACAAAAGTCCATCGAGCAACTGCAAGTCTCAATCAATCATCGTACTAGGACACATCAAGCATGACATACTACTACCACCCATCAACATCTCGTTCATCTACAACTCACTTATCATTCTCTTCAAAAACCTGGGGGATGTCATACTAGACATCAACAGTCACCCGATTGTAGAATTCAGAAAGAGCATTCCATTATACAATTACATGAAAGATCAGAACTCTGAAAATGTCCATATCACGACGAGGAACGACATCACCCCAAGCACGGGCTATCAAAAGAAAGTTATTACGAGGCTCACTCATTAGCTCATCAGACATGTTTCGATCACGCCCAAGACTGTCGCTTTGAAAAGCTCAACATGATGGCACCAGTCATCATTGGGCCCCATACAGGGAAGACATATCGCTTTTCCCAACTCCATCTAACTTAAATATGACGCTGTCAAAATTTTATGATGGCACAAGTGACTGATCAAACACTTAACATGATTTTCATCCTGCATGAATCTGCACTTGGTAGTGGACCAAACTACATGTCGTTCTTTGCCCATCACCTTACATGGAGCTGCCATTTGTGGTTCCAACATATTCCACCAAAGGGCATCTCGTGTTAGGCACAATTTGCATAATCTTTTTGCGCCAATTTTTTCACAAGCCGTGTACAACACAAAAACCAATTAGCTCTTTTCTGCATAGTGGAAGAACCTCATGAATCTGTGAAATCCTACGGCCCGTGTCTCAACACAGAGAAGCTCTTGATCAACAACTTGGACCCTGATGTTACCTTCACTGCCATGGATAAAAGAGCTTGCCTAGGCACTTTTCTTCTTTTCTTGCTTAATAAGCATCACCATGAGAACATAGGAAACCTTTTTGACAGGGTGGAGAAATATCTTCATGCTGAAGAAGATTTTAGCCTTCTTAGCGATAAGACGCACTTAGGACAGAAGAAGCAAGACCGATTGGAGACCGAACCACAAAGAATGAGGGCAAGCACTCACAGAAGTGAGAAAGAAACAACCTTTCACCTCTTAAATCTTGCACGCGAGCACATCCTTAACTAGATTAAGGGTCAACACATTCTCTAATGGTCGGGAACGATGAAGACACCAATGATCATCGAGACCCTCAGCAATATTGCCACCTCCCTAGGACCACAGTCACTTAATTGAATATTGCAATTTGCTTAAGAAGGAAATGCAAAGCCTCATAACAAAAAGCTATTTGAAGAATTTCATCAAGACCGACAGACGCTGCCCAAATTACAAAGCATGGACTCCTAAGAATCAAGATAAGGATGCCCTGTTCATCAACATAATCTGTAGCTATTCTAGCTTCGACGGACCATCCAACAATGCTCAGAATGCTTATGCGCGACCCAGGTTAACATCACCTAAAGACCTGCCAAGTGACCCAAGGTTGCCCTAAACTTTGAGGACTCAAATCTTGATGTTGTGCACTTCTTAAGATGATGGTCTAGTCACCACTTTACGGTTTGACACGCAGAACCTAAAACTTGTCCTTGTTGATACTGGTAGCTCTGCCGATATCATTTTTGACGAGGCATTCTCATATGTGGAAAATTTTCAGGAGAGATTTAAGCACTATCCTCTCCTCTTTACGGCTTCACGCATCATTTAGTTTTGGTTGAAGGGGACATTTCTTTCACGATCGTTATAGGAACGACGCCCTGCCAAGCCACTCATACGATTGACTTTTTTATCGTCAAAGTTAAGTCCTCCTACAACACTGTCATGAGAAGAACATGGCTTAACAAGCTATAAGCCGTTACCTCCACTCTTCATCTCGCGAAAAAGTTCCCTACTCTAGAAGGGATTGACCTTGTCTGTCAGGATCAAATCAAGGCCCGAATGTGCTGCCTATTATCATGCAAGGAAGATGAGTCCCTTTAATTGAATAATATAGATATAAGAAGAAGCTTCTGCTTGCTGAACTGATTGGGGAATTGATAGCCTTCCTCCATTCCAACGCGGATCTCTTTGCTTGGAGTGCAGCTGACATGCCATGGCTTGACTCTTCTATGATCTCTTATCGACTTTATGGAGAGGCAGGTTAAGTAGAAGAAACGACTAGATGTCCCAGAGCCATAGACCATCATTAAAGAAGAGGTAGACATGTTCATTGCTGCCAATTTTATCCTTGAAATCGACTATCCACATTGAATTGCTGACATTGTGATGGTTCCTAAACCCAACCGTAAGTGGCGCATTTGCATAGATTTAATCGATCTAAATAAGGCATGCCCTGAGGATGGTAACCCTCTTCCAGGGGCCAACATTCTAATTACTGCTTCCTCCAGCCATGAGCTTTTAAGCTTCATGGATGCCTTCTCCGGATCCAGATATAACGAAATCCATATGCACGAGGATGATGTCGGGAAGACGGTATTCATAATTGATGAGGACATTTTACTACAAAGTCATGTCATTCAAGTTAAAGAACGTTAGAGCAACTTATCAACACATTATTTCTTTAATAAGGTCTTTAAACCTCTAATAGGCCGAAACATAGAGGTTTACGTGGATGTCATGTCGGTTAAGAGCCTTAAGGCCAAGGATCGCATAAGTGAGCTCCATGGTTGCGTTGACCTGTTGCAACTTTACCAAATGTGGCTCAATCCAGCCAAGTACGCCTTTGGAGTTACCTCTAGTAAGCTTCTAGGCTTCATAGTCTCTCATAGAGATACTGAAGTCGATCCTAAGAAGATCAAATCCATTGAAGACATGGATCTCCCATGCATGATCAAGGATATAAAAGTGCTAACAAGGCTCGCTGACTAATTCAATTCCTCTCCAAGTCATGAAGGGATGCCTTTGCTTCTTCATATCAAAGCTCTCAAAGATTTGAGGACTTTTGAATGGATGAATGAGTGTCAAGCTTCCTTCAACGCATTACAGACATACTTTATGGAGCCATTGCTTCTCTCAAAACCATTTCTTGGGGAGGAATTATTCCGTTACCACAAAATGTTACTGAATCCACCGTCAGTGTTATGCTCGCTCGAGAGGACGGCAAGGTCCAACGTGTAACCTACTAAGCTAATGAAGTACTCCAAGAGGCCGAGAAACAATATCTGAGTACGGAGAAGCTAGCCTTTGCACTCATGATCGTTGCTCAAAAGATCTGACTATACTTTCAGTCACATACCATCATCGTACTCACAAACAAGCCACTCCGTTGCATTTGTACAAGCCTGACTTATTTGGACGCTTTTCGCTTGGTAAGTTGAACTTGGTGAGTTGCCGCACCTTTCTCTTAAAAGACAAGATGTTGCCTAATTTATAATAGAGTGCACCTTCCTGTTGAAGAAGACAATGCACCTTAACACCTTCTAGCAGAATCGCTCCTTAAATGGACCTTCTACGTTGATGACTCTTCCAATGCTAACAGAAGTGGTGCTAGACTAATAAAATATGCTCCCCCACCCTTTAATTTGGTTTTCCAGCCTCCAACAATGAAGCGGAGTATGAGGCCCTCATTGCCGAAATGTTCCTGGCAAAAGCCATGTGACGAAATTTCTCCAAACAACTCTCTGGGGAGTATGAACATTGTAATCCAAAGATGTTCGACTATTGGTACAAGGCCAAAGAGGTAATTCGCTCATTGAGATGGTTTTTTATTAAGAAAATTAGTAGAATTGATAATTCCCGAGCGGATGCTCTATCGCACTTGGCTTTTTTAGATACCTCTGATGTCTAACACGCCGTCCACCTGGAGCTCCTCCGGGAGCCAAGTATCATTCCTTCGAAGGAAGTAATGGACGTGGATTATGAACCACTTAGATCGATCCAATCAAAGCTTATTTGAATTAAGGTCTTCTACCTCAAGATTAAGAAAAAGGTAGATGCATATCGTTTAGATATGCAGTTGTGGAAGGAGTCCTGTGCAAAAGCTTATTCACCCTTTCGGCGTCTTCACGGCCTTACCCCTTCTATAGCTGAGTATTCACTCCGTGAATACCCCAAGACAAGAAAGGGGTAGACACATACCGTCTAAATATGCAGTTCTGGAAGGAGTCTTATGTGAAAGGTTATTCACCCTTTCGCATCTTCATTGCCTTACACCCTCTAAGGTTGAGTATGCACTCCCGAATTACATGAATGGATTTTTTTACCACCATTTGAAACGCCGTGCACATGCCATAAAGTCTTCCATTATGAATACTATTGGCCCCCATGCAGAAGGAAGCTCAATCATACACTCAAAGGTGTGACACTTGCTAGCGATTCGTATCGGCCCCTCGGCAGGCTTCTGTCCTTCTTATTTCCATGAGTAGCCCAATTCTTTTTTCTATGCTAAGCATGGACATCTTAGGCCTTTTTGCACTTGCCACAGGCCAAACAAAGTTTGTCATAGTCACAATTGACTACATCACAAATTAAAGTGGGTCAAAGTAGAAGCTCTATCAACCATCAGAGAGCACAAATGTGAGGACGACCTTTTTTTAGCAAGGTTTGGTCTACAGTTTTGGTATTCCTTGGATATTGGTCACAATGGTCATGAATTCACAACCCTACCTTCAAGGTATTATTTTTTAACTCATCCATCGAATATCGCTTCACTTCAATCGCTTATTAACAGTGTGATGGTCAAATTGAAGTTAAAAATCATACCCTAGTCGGGTGAATGAGTTTTCAAAAATCCTTTGGGCTTATCGCACGACAATCAGAAACCCCATATGAGAGACTCCTTTTAACTTAGCTTTTGGAACAAAACTTTTATTCCAATTGAGATTGGCATAAAATCTTTTCGTGTCACTACATTTGATCCAAGTAAGAATGATAACGCCTTCAGAGCCAACCTGCACTTGCTGGAAGAATCACGTGATGAAGCCCTTATTTGCACAAGAAAAGGGATGTCAAATTTCACGACTCAAGGATGCGTCCACGTACCTCCCATCATGATGATCTCGTCCATCGCGAGATGAAAGCTTTTTCTCCCAAGAATGTCGTTGGTAAGATTTGAACCAATTGGAAAGGCCTTTATAGGGTGTTTAAGTTAAGAGACGCTAGAGCCTATCACTTGGAGACTTTGGATGGGAAACCTATTCCTCGTACTTGGAGCGCGCGAATCATCTGGGCTACTATCCACGAGCAAGACATCTTTGGTAGGGGGCATCCTCCACCTACTAAACCTCCTCATGTCTTGCTCATCTCTATCTTAGTAAGTTTTTAAACTTAGTTTTTTCTTTTTTAGACTAGTGACTTCTTTGTGTGTTTTGGAATTTGATTACCTTAATTTTTCTATGCAATTGCCTAAAAGGCTCTTAAGAATTTTAATAAAGACGAGTTAGTCAAACATGCACAACCATACCAAAAAGTTTTTTCATTAAACGAAACAACTTACAAGTTGATGGCTTTAAGGCCAGTTATATAAACTTTATAAGTCCTAAGGTTCTCCATGCTGTTTCTTCGTTTGTTGCTCCTTAGTCAGTTGAGATGGCTCCTCAACTATCTTCACTATTATAGTCTCCACAGATAAGATTGCTGGCTAGGATCCACTCCCATAAATAAAACATGTGTGATGCTCGTGCACAACCATACGGCCTACTCCCCAACCTCAACCTCAGCCGTGAACTTATGCTGGAACGAAACTCCATCTCAAGGGAAGCCTGTGCAGGATTATTGTTGCATAACTTATACCCCTTAAATAAGGCTAGCCGTCTTTCACGTGCACAACCTTGTGTGCTGATGACTACTTGAACTAGGCCAGTGCCTAAGCAGCTATAACAGCCTTCTCCTCAGCCATCTTATGTTCCAGTGAAGCTTTGAACTTCTCAATTGGTAGCTCAAGGCTAATCCTTAGTTTTTTTTATAATGCTGAACAAATGGCATCGAGCAAGCAAGCAGAGGCCATAACCTTAATGAGTCACTATTCTTTAGCCCTAGCTTCATCATGGGGGACATCATCCCTGACAAACTCCAGTGAATTAGCATATATGATTACCAAGTTGGGGACATGGAGCCCTCAGTCGAAGAAGCAAAGCGTATGGAAAGTCGTAATTGGCCTAGCAGCTCAGCATAAGGCTTAGAGGGAGGCTTAAAAAAAAATAGAAAGGCACTATTCACGCTGGTCCTTTTGGCTTGTCTAAGTCGAACACTCCTAATTGTCTAGATTGAAGTGCGATAGCCAATGAGTCTGTCTTCAAGAGCATGAAGACAGCTTGGGAATGGTCGAGCAAGACGATCATTGCCATGGACTAAGTGCACCTCTTGGCTACAGATCTTATCACTACGGCCATCATTATGGTGTAGAACATAGCCATGGTAGGTTTGGCTTCCCAAGTTTGTATAGCTTTGTTTTAGGCTTAGATAAGTTCTAAGTGTTTGTGCTTTGCAAGCTATGTCTCAGGTCCAGAAATGGGTTGACAAGCTGCTGAAAAGCCGTGACACTCTTGGATAAAGAGAATGAGAAGGTTTTTGTGGTCGAGAACTAGAGGAGGGAGCCTGAGAAAAAGGTGGACGACCTTAATAGGAAGGTGGCCCACGAACACTTATTACAATGTTGCTCAAGTGTTTCCCGCGAGTATGCTCGTCCTCTTCTTTTTTAACCCTCGAGGTGGAAAATGATTCTGCGTTTTGTGAGTTGTTTGTTGGACAAAGGGTACTTAGAAATCAAGGGCTCGACTGCCTTAAGCATAGATAAATGTTCAAGGTCCGTCTCAATTAGCTTTTCGTCCTTATGGAAGTTGCAATTGATAGTGTCATATTTGGGGTTTCACTCTGTGGGATAGTTCTATGTAATCCCCTTAGGTTATTTGACAAACATAAATTCTTCTTCAAACTATGGTTGGACAATTGGGGGGGGGGGGTAGGAAAAAGGTTGGCTCTGGCCCTAAACCTACAGCTAAGGTAGTACCACCCCACTTGCCTCGTCATCATGCCAATAGTGTAAAAATATCTGAACACTCTGATACTCGGCTCCAGACCAAGGCGATGCCATAGTACATTGATAAAGAAATAATTCTCCAAGCATGGGGAGATATGCGAGCAAGCCCTATGTTGTATACTGTAAGTAATTTCTCATAGAAAGGATAACGGGCCAATCTAAACCCCTTATAAAGCATATCTGCATACACGACTATTTTGTCAAGAGTGCACAGTTGGCCCTTTCACCCTCTTTTGGGCAACCTATACTCGACGTATTGAGGTACCTCACAACGCTGTCCCAATAACTTACGGTCGTAACTACTCAGTACTAAATAAATGAGCGTTCAAAAGCTTAGGCACCTCAACCTCCTTTGCTAGCTTATCTGGGACATGAGCCCTATTGGGATGAATGTAGGGCACCTAGCGTACCTCGATATCTACGACTAAGGGGTCAAAGGTACGCTTTTTGACACCTTTGTTGCTAAAAGTGTCACTTGTCACGAAAACATGCTCACTATTAGAGCAAGACACAATTTTGGATCAAGTAAGAGAACTTCAAAGAAGATGAAGGATTTAAAGATCTTATTTGAAATAGATTGTGAATGAATTTCCTAAGGGGAAATCTAAACTCTGGCGACTCATCGGTTTCTCTGACGAATTCTTCTCTTATCTTTCAAAATCACCCTAAGTTTGATATCTCTTGCTCTGGAGTGAACCGAAGTGAAAATGAAATGAAAAGCCTTTATATCTCAAGATTCTGTGACTTGGACCATTTGACATTTCGTTCAACGGTTGAGATAAAATACATGTTTATTTCTTTCTAGATGAACACAACATGATCTAACTACATACATCTTCATAATATCACTTTATGAAATGAGCAAAAAAATTATCTCTTTGCCACTAGAATTAAGCCTCATCCTAGACGAGCAAAGTGCTCCAACATGCTTATGGACTTGCTCGTCCAAGCAAGCATATGAGCTCCTTTCGAAAAAGCGAAGAATTGCTCGTCTAGATGTGCATGTGAGTGCCTTATAAAGAGCCAAAATGTGCTCCTCCAAACGAGCATGTGAACTCCATTATAAGGGAACAAGCACTCTGTTCGGCCAGTCGAGGAGATAAGCTTTTATTAAGTGCCTTGGCATTCTGCTTGGCCACGAGTAGATGAGCTTTTATTAAGTGCCTTAGCTATCTGCTTGGCCACGAACATATGGGCTTTTTTTAAAAAGAATCAAAACAAACTCTCTGCTAGGCCAGCCAAGCCTTTGGACTTTGCAAACCTTCTGCTCAACCAACCAAGCATATGAGCTCCATTTGTGCCTTAGCTCTCTGCTCAGCCGACCGAGCAAATGAGCTCCTTTGGCTCTAAAATTTGTCTGCTTGGAAGGCAAGCAGATAAATTCTCCATTATACAATACAAATTTTATGTTAAACCATACGTAGCTGATCAAACACTATTCTCAGCGAATAATTTTATCCGTCTTGGACTCAGCCCCTCTTTTGGACATGAGTTTTGATGTTTGATCAAATGGGTTCACTGATAGCAACGCTACCTGCTATTAACTCCTACTGCATCCTCAAGGGGAAACTAGCTAGCTCCTGTTACAACCTAAATTCCTGAGAGGTTCGGACACGCTACTTGCAGAATCTTATTCATTTAAATACCATAAATACCTTTAAAGATAGAGCATAACATTCTATATACCATAGAATGTCCAATCTAACATCACTTCCATATTCTTTAGTAACCCACATCTGTATGACTACAATACTTGAAAATATAACAAAGGCTATTTTAGTCAACTCTTACAATCTATAGAAGAACGTATATGAAAAAAGAAATCGTTTACTAGAAAGTTCTTACTTTAGCTATGCCTTATAATCCGTCGTAAAACCACAGAACACTTGCTGGTAACTTGAAATTTGGGAAATGGGGGGGAGCACAAAACCTAGTAAATAATAATACGTGAACTCAGCCACATATTATAAAGCACGCTAAATTAATCATAGTAGTTGGAGTTGATAAATACGATACCGAGGTGCATGTAAAATACGAAACCAAATGTACTAAATTTAAATTCAAAAACCATGTTAACAACAAAATCAAATAGCTTGTTAGAGAGGAAAATACAATGTCAAGGTAATGCATTCCCATACGTAGCTGCATTACAGTGGGTCAAAGGTTTTAATGTGTTCAAAATAATATGAAATTAAGTTTGAAACGATTTTAATAATTCGGAAGACAATATTCAAATTCAAAAAGACTCCAATAGATTCAATAACACTTAAGATAAGTTCAAAATGTTTATTAGATCAGATAACAACAGTCCAATTATTCAATTAGTACAGAGATAGAAACTAGAGAAGCCATTCAGAAATGTGTCACACGTGTCATCACCGACATGTGAGACAATGTTCAAAAATTAAGATCATGATTTTTAAGTCATCCCGTCGAGCTAGCGTACGTTCTATTTCACGTGAGTAAGAGAGAAACTGATAAGTCACATACACCGTGACATGACACACCATAATGTAAATACATATGTCCAATAAATCTAATAAACACCAAGATGTTAAAGTCAATAAAGTCATTCTTGTTCATATGATTCTATACAGAATAAGGGCAATTTCAACAACGAAATGTATACATTGTAAAAAACTCAAAACATCAAAGTTGAAGAGAACTTATTACAATTTCCGTAATGTCTAAGATAGTCAAAAGCTGATAAGAAACGAATAAAATAAAGCAAGTAAAAGTGTGTTGATTTCTAGTGTCAAAAACAACTTCTTCTGTATTGATCAATAAGTTTTGAAGCCAATTTAGACCAAGAAATAGAAGGATTCTGATAAAACATAGAACTAGAAAGTCAAAGATGCTCTAAATTTCTCGAGTCATTAAAAACCAATAAGAGGCAACAAAAAAAAAATAAAAATAGAGCAAATCTAGTGAACAGATTTGCCGTGTTAAAACAACAAAATTTGCACTGACCAATAACATGTAAAGTTAATTTTGAGAAATAGAACAATTCTGATAAAATATAAGACTACAAAGTTAAATAAGGCACTTTGAGAATTTTAGAATTTCTAAGATCATGAGAAACTAAGAGGAAATAAAAAAGATTGAGCAAATCGAAGTTGGCTGCCTTGAATTGTCCGAAACATAATTAATTAGTGGGATTAAGGAAAAACTAAAAACTACAAAGTTATTGTAACTTGTTTGGGGGTTTATGAAAAGTAATCAACACTGAAATTATACGAAGAACCAAGAGAATACAAGTTCTTAAACATATTACAAAAATTAACAATAAAAAGACCGCGAATCAAAGTTAATAATCAAAAGCACATTAACTAAATATTCCACTTATCATAACAATCTAGAATGTAATTATGGTTCTAGAGCATCAATTGAATCCCTTACAAATACTAGATCAACTGAGACTAAAGCAATTCAGATGTGACAACCAACCTTACAAATCAAAATCTAGAGAAGATTAATACAATTAGGATTGGCTAAGCATGACATGCTATAAGACAATAGTTTCAGAATTTCACTTCCGACTTATGAACATATATATAATAAGACTTGGATGAGACATGTGTGTGAGTAAACCCTTATCTGGAAGAATAGAATTCACTCGTACGTGATCGAACAAAAACACCATTATATCTATTCACTTAATAACCTTAGCGCACTGATTTTTCTCCTTTTCCAGTATCTCTCGAACTATCCTTCTACCGATGCCATACCTATTTCTTTATGGCCGATCTAGTTCAAGACTGCGTGCCTCTCATTTATACCCTTGCTGATTGGCTCTGCTAAACTGTGAGTGAGTGAGTGACTCATTAAGTATAAGAACTGGACTACAACTATTGAAAGGTCACAATTTGCAGCACCTATATCTTTTAACAAGGAACCGAAATACTTACAAACCTATAAAGCTCTAAGGTAGTTGTAATGTAAAAATGTAGAAACATCATCCATTATATTTGTCACTAAAGGTGTATGTCACAAGTAACTCATTTACGCTTTTGATATATCTTATAAAAAAAGGTTTTTCCTTTGTTTATGGACTCAATTCCAAGTATCATAAAGTTTAGAAAAACATTCAACTAATTATAAGGAGACTTACATTCAGACTTTTTTTTGAAAAACGCTATCCTAAAGCAGCAACAATTGTTGGCAAAGTAAAGTTTTGTTAATCACGCTAAACAGGACATAATATTTTTGTTGCCAAAGATGCTCTTACTATGTTTCTAGTGTTTCAATGACGCCACTCCTACATAGAGACAATCATTTTCTCGACATATTTAATAGGTAATAAGCTCTACTGAATAAAACATATCCTTTGCTACAAATCTTCTAAAACAATCCCTTTTTATTATTTTATATGGGGTGTTATAGCTTCGACGTTCTTTTCCTAAAGGAACAATATCATGTAATTACCTTCACTATATACCGCTTGTACTATATTTTGTCACTAGAGACATATTAGTGGCTATCCACAATGTGACAATTTTTTTGCAAAATGAGAATGAAAACTTTCCTCCAAATGGGATCAATTAAACGATCCTTTTTCCGAATCTCGAGAAATATATTCCCGCCATCACCCAACGCCGCTCCTACTCCAACATACGCATCCTCATTTCCCTTCTTCACGCAACCGAGAAATGGAACTTCCAGTGATCGATCTGGCCCAATACCTACAAATCTCCGACCGAATCTCCGGCGGCAACCTCGATCCCCAAACGAAGGCGCTGTGCTCGGAGGTGAGCCAAACCCTAAGCGAGACCGGAGCCCTTCTGGTGAAGGACCCTAGGTGTTCGGCCGAAGACAACGACCGGTTCATCGACATGATGGAAAACTACTTCGGCATGCCCGACAAGTTCAAGCGCCTGCAGGAGCGCCCTCACCTCCATTATCAGGTCCCACCATTTCCCCAACTTTGTTCGCAAATATGTGCATCTATACATTATTATAGTGGTTTTGAGGCGATCGAGGGAAATTTGAGGTGATTTTGGCGGTTCTATTTGCTTGCTTTGTGGTGGTTTCCGGAGAATTAGAGTTCCTTTCTGTGGGGCTTAGCGACTTGTTGAAGTGAGTGTGGAACGGTGTTAGCATTTCTTATAGTCTTCGTTGAACTGGGGGCTTCCTTTTCTTGGTGAGAGCTTAATTTGCTATGCTTCGAATTCGAGGCAATCAACTGCAGATTGAATTCATCTTGTGGTTCTATTGACTTACTTTGTGGCGATTGTCAGAGAATTTGAGTCAATAACTGTGCAGCATAACGAATCATTAAAGTGAATGCGAAAGATTGTTAGCGTCCCTGATATCATGCTTCTAGTTTAGGGACTTTTTGGTGATTTAGCTTTATTTACTATATACTCACCCCATTTCCATTGGTTCTCCCTTTTGTTGTTTTGCGAGTTCCTAGGATAGATATAGTAAACGTAAACATGCTTCCTATATTAGTTTCTCCCTTGCTTGACTTGCCAAACCATACTGATTTAATATTGGAGTTCAACTCAGTGTTTACATGTACCAAATTATTCTGCTGCAGTACATTTTATTCTAGAACTTGGCGAGCTTTTTTATGAACATTGATTTACACTGCGGAGGTAAGTTGCTTTATTTATTTTTCACAATTAAAATTTACAGTTATGAACGGAGTAACATAGGAAAAAACAAACATGTGGGAGATGTTTAAAACAAATTTTTTTACGCCCTTTGGAAATGAACCATACCACTGAACAGAAGAGCTTAAGGGAAATTTGGAGTGGGTAACACAAGAGTATTGAGTAATGGTTGTTTGGTATTTTCATTTTGTATTTTTAACCCCTTTTCAAATTTCAAGTCATTTGACAAGTAAAAACATGTTTACCCCCTCGTGTGTGTGCATATGGCATACATGTATGCAGAAAAGATTTCCTTTATGTTAGTTTGGGAACTAAATATAACAGTAGATATAAATGTACTATGAGGGTCACCAGTAATTCAGCATTTCCATTATGGATATGGTCATTTGGGTGTACTTGCTCTTGTTTATGTGGGTCAAAATTAGGGGATGGATGTGAACATGGACCAATAAAAACTATTAGCAAAACTATATGCTTACTTTACTATGATGCAGTCTTAATTGTTTAGCTTAAGTCCATCAGTCACTTTCTCATAAACCCGCTGTCCATTGATTTTATCATCAACTTAATGAATTATTACAATGTATAAGGCTTTCCTATTCTAACGGGTTGTTCAAAAGACACCCCAGTTCTTTCATCAACTATCCGCATTTTCTAGATGGTCGGGTTCGAATACGCATGGATCCGCGATCTGCTTACTAGCTTCATAAAATTCAAAAACAACTAGTTTTTTTTTTAAGCTTCTTGTTCATATCTCTCGTCAATAGGTTCTATTTTATAATGTGTATCTAGCAGACCCCTCGCTAACCCAAGTGAACATATATGTCCTCCATGCATTCATAAAGGTGCTCGTAATAGGTTGAAGACCATATCAACAGATCTTCCATCTTGCAAGTAAGGCATATCTTGTCCAGGATTTTTTTTTGAAATGATACTCTTATTATCACATCAAGTAATGTAGAGACAAATTGCATGTTAGGAAACTTATTTTTCATATCTTTTGTGGTCCATTTGATGTCTCGGGTACACAATGGGAAGTAATACTCCTCCGCCGTTCCCCCATTGTCCTGCCTAATTGACCTTGGACATG
Organism: Escallonia rubra; assembly: GCA_033065855.1. Classification (NCBI taxonomy): domain Eukaryota; kingdom Viridiplantae; phylum Streptophyta; class Magnoliopsida; order Escalloniales; family Escalloniaceae; genus Escallonia; species Escallonia rubra. Next base: position 69,624 of record JAVXUO010003137.1, on the reverse strand, counting down.
AAAAGGAGGGGCCCATGCAAAACTATTTGCTTTACTACCAAAGCAAGTTGTTCGCTTTTCAACTTTTTCCCCTTTGTACAATCTAAACACTTACTTTTCCCTTTTGCTGCTTTTTCTCGGAGATAGAAAAGCAAATAGGAAACTAAAACGAAAGGAAGTATGTAAAAAATTGGGTTTGCTGGCCGATCTTATCAGTCCCATGGCGGCCGAACTGAACCTGCCCTGGGACTCAGCAGTACAAGAAGGTGGATGTTTACTCTTGAAGTCGGGTCGCTCCCACGACTGCAGATCATCATAAATCTAACAGCTCTGTGAGGGTTGCCAATACAAATTTATAATCAGCTCTGTCGGGTCCATGAGCTAGTGCATATTAAATTGAGGGTTGCCAATACAAATTTATTATCAGCTAGTGCATATGAAATTGACTCTGAAGCACGGACACCTCTCCTAGGTGGAGGTATGGTGTCCTAAACGGACGGACACCCCGACACCCTCCGGACACCACCCGACACGTGTCGGACACGGCTCACCGGTGTCGGAATTTTTTTTTTTTTTTTTTTAATTTCCGACACCGTGTCGGACACTTCATCGACGAGTGTCGGACACGGCGTAGAGCAGTGTCTTACCGTTTGGGGCCAATTTCAACAGATCTGGTGTTGCCGGAGCTAGTCGACGGAGATACCGAAGCCAAAGCCAACGGATCTGGGTTACAGTCGCCGAAGGAGAGAAGCTAGCCGCTGTCGCCGTCGCCCGTCGTCATCGCCGGAGGTCTCGCCATCGTCGCTGGAGCTCCTCCGCCGCCGTCGCTGACCCACAGGTTGCGGCGGTGCTGGAGCTCCTTTCCGTCACTCCCTCCCTCCCGTCTTTCTCTTTTTTTCTTTTCTCCCTTTTGTTCTCCCGTTTCTGTCCTTCTCTTCTTTTTTTCTCCTTTTTGTCCTCCTCTTTTTTCTTTTCTCCCTTCTTTGTCCTCTTGTTTCTGTCCCTTTCCTTTTTCTTTTCTTCCTTTGTCCTCCCATTTCTTTCTTTTCTTTTCTTTTCTTTTCTCCCTTTATTGTTGCATTTCCAGTATATTAACTAAATAAATATTGATCAAATAAATTATGACTTATAGTTTTTCATTATTGTTTGTTATTTTAGATTGTGGAATATATTTGATATTTATTAAAAATATATATATATAATATAAAATATATTTAAAAAATAGCGGTGTCCTGCGGTGTCCAAAATCTGATTTTTTTGAAATAGCGGTGTCCGGTGTCGGTGTCCGACACCGACACCGTGTCCATGCTACCTAGGAAATTGAGTTACATTCTTCCAAATGTATCCTACCGCGAATACACAAATGGAATTCAGACTTACGATGCTTCATGGGATTCACTCATTTAGTATGTAAATGTTAGAGTTATGATGATCTGATGGAACCCAACAGAGCTGATTTTAAATTTATTGGCCTGCGTATTACGTTAAAGAATTAAGATAAGGTAATATCATCAATGGTTCCTTTGATGTCAAATGTAGCTTGGAGTAAATATAAATTCGTAATGACGTTACAAGTTAAGTGATATCAGTCCAAGAAAATGGAATTTAATCAGGATTTGCAGATCTTAATTTCTATAAATTGGTGTAGAGGAAAGCCATGAATCCAACAACGGAAAGACCTGAAGACTGAGATTTTATCCATGAGGCACATTGACACAAAATCATTCCGCTAGTCCTGAATCTGAGTTTCATTCAACCTTTAAAATCTACTTCTTGATATTTTAGTGCATCACACCATCCATTTGTATGGGCTGAAAATGATATACTTGGTAGCAAACTTTGGTCCCCAATTTTGACTAGCAAGTAGAGGACAGTCTTCTATAACATGACTGAATTCTTTAGTCCTCTTAAGGCCCATACCCAGAATAAGACCTTTCACCGACAAGACCTCGTAAGAGGACCGAAATCCTAACTTCTTTGAAAGATGAATATACTACTATTATTAGCTATTATTAACCTTGGATGTATCAGCTAAGTCTACCTTTTTGTAAGGGTTTAGTTACTTCCCCATTCTTGAAATATGATCTCCGATCTTGATTGCATCAATTCTTGTCGTCTTCATTACTGCTTTTGCTTCAAGGACTATGGGGGGGTGAGGACTAACGTCATGGATAATCGCTGATGTTAAAAAGAGAAAAGTCAAAATGAATGAAATGCTAATCTCTCTCTCTCTCTCTCGCGTTTACGTTATCACATGTTTTTTGAAATCAAGATTATAAGTATCTCTGGCGTAAATAAAACAACAGGTTGGGGTGACACCTGAAGGAGTTGAAGTTCCACGTAGTCTTGTTGACGAGGAAATGAAAGAGAAGCTAAGAGCAATGCCCAAAGAGTGTCAACCATTAACCCCCACTGGACCAGATCCTAAGTGGCGCTACATGTGGAGAGTTGGTCCTCGGCCATCAAATACCCGCTTTCAGGTTTCATATATTTTTCTTCTTCTTCTTCAGGTCAATTGATTTAGTGGCCATAGCTAATGAGCATCGATCCTGAAGGAATTGAATTCAGAGCCCGTCATACCTGAAGGTTTTCCAGAATGGAAAGACACCATGGACTCATGGGGTTACAAAATGATTGCTGCAGTAGAGGTGGGTCAGCAGTATTGCTTGTCTGTTGCATGTCTTCTAGTGCTTGGTATGCGTGTCTTTTGTGTAACTTGTGTAGCGAATTTTTCTACTCAGGCTGTTGCTGAAATGGCAGCTATTGGGTTTGGGCTGCCTAAAGATGCATTTACGTCTCTTATGAAGCAGGTGAAAACTGTTGCCTGTGGAATATTGTGTCTTGATATCTTTATCCAGATTTCCTTGTGTGCACCTTTAAGATCAAAAGCAAACGAGGTGTTAATTGCTTGTTTGCGGCATGATATCAATACTGCTGTAAACCAAGATAAATTGTGTTTCTTCTTGTCTTTGGGCCTCTACCATCTCTTCTATCTGTGTTAGTTCTCTTTATACGTAAACTATGTGGTTTGCATTTGTTCTCATGATAAACCATACAATGTGTAGAATGTCAAGCATATCCTTATTGCTACTTCCTAAGTCAGCTTTTGCATTTTTCATGGCTGGTCAGGTAGAGAAATTCAATAAGAACGATAAAGAAATTCATTACTAAATGTAAGAAGAATAAGAGAGTTTCATACTTTGCACACGGGATATGGTACGCAGTGGAGTCTGGCACCTATTGTAGAAATGACTGACATCTCGAGTGATAATGAGTTAGCACATACCAGTACACATTGCTCTAACACAAAACCTTAATGGCGCATTGTGGCCACACAATGGCGGTGACACTCAGATTATGTGACCAGCTGCTCTAAAAGCTTAAGATGTTAGGGAATGGACGCAACATGTATATCATGTGTCAACACTCCTCTCGTGTGCAAGCCCGATTGCACTGGAGAGACCAATCAACAAGAGATAGATTGAGGTGCACAGCCATTGAGTGCTCATACAAATGCAGTGGCAATTTAGCTAAATGCAAGTTAGTAGAATCGAACTCAACATCTTACGCAGCTGTGAGCTCTTGTACCTTGTTAACATCTACGTCATGCTTTGCGAAGTTCTCGTCCAACTTCTTGCTTTTCAACTTCATGTAATTAATAACGAGTGCTCTTTTTGCCCCCCTTGTCAATTCTAGGGACCGCATCTTCTTGCTCCAACAGGGAGTGACCTTCAGCGTTATGGCAAGGAAGACACTGTATTTGCAGGATATCATTATGATCTAAACTTCCTAACAATCCATGGCAGAAGTAGATTTCCTGGTCTAAGCATTTGGTTAAGAAACGGGCAGAAAGTAGAAGTGAAGGTTCCTGTGGGATGTCTCCTCATTCAGACAGGAAAGCAGGTAAGAGCATATCATCATAAACTTAAAAGAGGTTGCTGTGGTGTTTGTCAAGACTTTAATTAATTGATACGACTGAGTAAGATGGATGCTTCTATCTTGGCTGTTGCACTGATAATAAGCATCCCGGGTTTTCGGTTCTAAGTGTTACACGAATATAAGTATTATTTTTTCTTTTGTTTTTTTTTTTGGACTCCTTGCGGGCCAATCTTTGCTGCTAGTGGTTTGACCGCTTCTTAACTGACTGGCGTTTTATGGTTGAATGCACGCTGTTATTATGCACAGATAGAGTGGTTAACAGCAGGAGAATGCATAGCAGGCATGCATGAAGTTGTTGTAAGTAATAGGACAAGTGATGCGATTAAAGCAGCGCTGCAGCAAAACCGCAGCCTTTGGAGAGTATCTTCAACGGTAACCCTATTTCAGTCATTTCCAACAATGTTGTTGTTCAAAACCCGTTTTTTTTTTTTTTGTCATACCTTTTATCTCATGTTTATTTTTGTGTGTCTTTCTTTTGCCTTGTCTAGCTATTTGCGCACATAGCGTCGGATGCCGTCTTGAAGTCTCTAGGCCATTTTGCGGAGTCTCCTCTTGCCAGCAAGTATCCGCCCACTTGTGCTGGAGAATTTGTCGAACAAGAGCTTGCTGTTATTAATCTTAAAGGAAATAAAGGAGAGCATTGATTAGCTGCAATCCAGAAGCATGTTTGCTCTCCCTGTGAAGCTGCCAGCAGCGTAGCACCAAAAAAAAAAAAAAAATTGAGAAAGAAAGAAATGAATGAGACGACAATGCCACAAGCATTTCAAGGTTGTTTTGAAGGGTAACAATCATGCACGGGATTGAAGTTCTTCCATCACTATTTATTAATGGCCAGGGAAACATGATCTTTTGATCTTCTATCAAACATCAAGACTGAAGTGAGTCGTGAACTTGAACTTTTCAATAATGGCCAGATGCTTGACAGTGCAAGTAAACACTTAAAACTTTTTAATATATAATTAATTATGTTTGATAATGCTTAAAATTTTTTTATTAAAAAAACTAGTTCCTAGCAAAAATATAAGAATTTTAAGTCAATGTTGATTGACTTAATATTTATTCAAAATTTAAGTGAGATGGTCAAAAGTTATGGAAGAATAATTACTACTATGATGTCGTGATAACTAATTTGCTGTGCTATGGACAATCACCACCACAATTATAATGTCTCCTTTTGTCACAATAACCACAATTACCGTGACTTAGCTACTACCATCATCAATATCACCACTACCACCGACCATAGTTATTGAAGGTGCAGGCGCACTTAAGGCGCAAAGGGTCTTTGAAGCTTAGACACAAGGTGTAGGAGCGCATCTTTTCAAAGTGAAGCGTAAAATAAAAATAAATAGATATTAGTACATTACATTAATAAAATTAATTAGACAAATTTGCAACAGTAAAATAAGTTTCAAATCAAATGAAAAGTAATTAATCCTAAGTGAACACGATAATGTTATCCTCATTATCAATGAAGGTTAAGGCAACAATGTTTCCTTCAAAAGGGAATCATAGACTCTACGTCTGAGAAATCCTCAATTTCATCTTCTTTGTCTACAAGGTGAAGTGAATGAATATATTTACTTGAAATAAAGCAACAATTAACGATAGGACGTTAGTACAATGAACAACAATAAGAGAACCGATTGATTGGAGATATGGGGTTTTAGTTTTTTTTTTAAATTTAGATATAAGATTTATTATGTATGAAACAAAGAATTAAAGACAATGAACTGTTGAGATGATGTCACGATTCAAAAATCAAAGAATATGATTTTTGGGCTTTTTTTTTGCGCCTCCACTACCGCTCGTGGTTGTTAAAGGCGTAGACGCACCTAAGGTACAAAGGGTACTTGAAGCCTAACAAAGTGAGACACAAAATAAGAATACATAGATATTAGTGCATTAAACCAATTCACGTAAAAAAGTTTAGAACATGACAATTTAACACGTTTTCAACACTAGAAAAAAATCCAATAAGAACTAGTTAATCCTAAGTGAGCACGACAACGTCATCCTCATCATCAGTTAGGGCTAAGGTAAGAATGCTTTCTTCAAAAGGGAATCATAGGCTCCAAATATGGTAGAAATTCCTCTTCAATTTTATGTTTTTTTGTCTACAATGTGAAGTGAATGAATAGATTTACTTGAAAGAGAGCAACAACTGGCGACGGGGCGCAAGCACAATGAACAACAACAAGAGAATTGATTGATTGAGAATTTGGGATTTTAGGTTTTTTTTGTGATTTAGATGTTAATTTATTATGTTATGAAACAAAGAATCAAAGACAATGAACAATTGAGATGATGCCACGATGCAAAAATCAAAGATTAGGATTTTTTTTATTTTTTTTTACTTTACGCCTCAACCACTGACTTGGCGCACAATGCGCGTGCCTTTCTGAAGGGGCTACGCCTAGCCCTAGACGAGGCACACTCCATCCGCCTTGCCCCTAGTGTTTAGGCGCGCCTTTGATAACACTGAACCACCATAAGGAAAAAGTCACCTCCACCACACCATCGTTCACTACAAGAAAAAAGACTTTTAGTGACAGACAATTCTGTTGCTAAAAGTCGATGTTCCGTCGTAAAAGACTTTTAGCGACGGACACCCTATCGCTAAAAATCCGTTGCGAATAACCCCGTCGCCAAAAGTTTGGTGACGGAATTTGGAAATCCGTTGCAAAAAAACTAACTTTTAGCGACGAGACAATAAATTAATTAGCGACGGGCATTCCGTCGCTAAAGATAATTTCCGTATTTTAGTTTAATTTTTTTTTCATTGCGATGGAATTTCATGTCGTTAAAGGTTTTAGCAACAGATCTTCCATCGCTAAAAGCCTGCCTGTATAAAAGTAATCGACTTTTAGCGACGATATGTCAGTTGCTAAAAGTCCGTCCGTAAAACTTATTGCGTCAGAATAGTTTTCAAATATATTTCATTGCATGTTTTTAGCGATGTAATAAAAACCATGGCTAAATATATATTTGTTATTTTTTTAATACCTAAACCTGTAATTCAAATTCAAACTTGTAATTTAAATTCCAACACTCAATTCTCAATCCACATTAGGGTTAAGGCGGGCCGATCCGGGCCGAAGACATTGTCAGGTGAAGAGTTTGGCTGTGGCGGCACATCTATTAAAAGATAATGCATGTGTCTTACGATGAGCTCAACGAGAAAAGAAATCTCGTGTCGCCTTACTTGGCCTAGGCTAGGTTGCCTTGGCCCAAAAACAGCTTGCGGCAATCTCAATGTTGTGAGATTTTTGGTCACCATCAACAATTATTTAACCTTAAAACACAATATATGTATGAAATTTCAAATTCTATACTTATTGAAAAATAAAATATATACAAAGTTTGTTCAAAATTATGAACCAAATATAACAGGGGCGGGAATTAGGGTTAATATGGCTCATTAGGAGTTAATTATGGCTAATCAGTATTAATTAGGACCAATTAGGGTTAATTAGGGCTGATTAGGATTAATTAGAGACAATTAGGGGGTAGATTAGGGTTAATTAAGAGTTAATTAGGGTTAATTAAACTTATAACATATAACAAATTACACTATGCATACAATTATACTACACATTATAACAAATTAAATTAAATTACACTATACATTATAACAAATTCAATATAACATGCATTACACTATAAAAATGTAACATGTAATTAGGGTTAAAATGTACATACTGTTAGCGGCAGTGATAATGTGGTTGCGACGACGGTGATGGTACGACAGTGGCGGCGTGGAGGAGATGTGCGTGCTATCATTGTGGGGAGGCTGTCACGGGAAGGGGGGGGGGGGGGGGGTTGCAGATCTGCCCCATCGTCACCACCCTACCGCTGTCACACCAACAGATCTCTTATATTGTCACCACAATCCTGCTATTGCCACCGGCAGATGTGCCTCACCGCCGCCACCCCACCGTCATCGCCACTGCACGAATCTACTCCACTACCTCACGATCCTGCCATCGCACTAATCTCCATCTTGGTTAATCAAGATTCAAGCTCGAAACATCTAGCCCACCGGCGAGAAAGAGGAGAGTAGAAAGGAGAAGCAGAGAGCACGCCGACATAATACCAATCGCTACCGCGGACCTTCGCCGAGCGGTAAGCTTCTTCGCGTCGTTCTCTCTTCTTGTCGCTTTCTCCTTCTTTCTTTGTTAATCTTTTCCTTCAATTACCGTCTTTCTTCTCCTTTGATCTTTGTCTCTCTACTCCTTTGATATCCGTCTCTCTTTCACTTTTCCATTCTTCATTTTTTAAAATTTCTTCCTACTGAGTGATTAATTCCTAAATATTTTGATTTGCTGAATCTTCTAGATCTAGGTTTAATTATTATACCTTTGTAATTTCCTTTTACTATCGAGGTCTGGTTTTTGGGTAGCAGTAACTCCGTCGCGATTTTGGCAGTTGGTCGTGATGGGTGGTGGTTACTGGCTATGGGCGGCGGTGATACTGTAGCGTGATGGTGTTGGTTGGTAGTAATGGAAACTAGTATTTTGGGGAAGAAGGAACCTAAGGGAAAACAAAATCCTCTTAAAAGAAACAAAACTGGAAAAAATCAAAATTGATCTATCAAACATCTACTTACTTTTTTTCAAAACAAAAACTATAACTAGTTTTGTTTTGTTTTTTTATCTCTCTTAGAAAACTAAAACTAAAAACTATAATGTTGTCAAACAGACCCTTGGTTTTCAAACTGCTTGAAAAATTAAATTAGTTAGATTTCTCAGTAGATTTATCTAATCTCATTTAGATAAATCTCGGTGTTTCTGTTACTTATAAACCTTTAGGAATTGACATGTTGCTATCTCTTAGGCAAAAGTTTATGATATGCTTTGCTCTGATTTGATTGTTATGTGTCTAAGGTCTAATATGCAGCCTTCTGCGATCATTTATTGAATGGAGTCAGTGGAATATTATAACCTACTACAGTATCAGTTTATTTTTCTTTTACCATTAATATCATTCTCCTAGTTATTATCAAAATAAAAAATCTAATCTCCTAGCAATTGGAAATCTTATTCTACACCGCACTCGAAAAAAAAAAAAGGGTAGGGGGGGGGGGGGACAACAAGCATCAGCTATGGGCGGGCGAAGAAGTGTAACTACGTTTAGGGTGTGTTTGGATATATGATTTGAACTGGGAATTTGACTTTTGTAGGGTATTTGTAAATCACTTGGACAAAATATCTTATTTGGATAGTTCAAAAGAGAATTTTTGAAATTTCGGAGTGATTTGAACAGTGGATTTTGGGTCACCAAATCCACAGTTCAAATCACTAGTTTGAACTAGTTATTTGTCAAATCCACTACAAACCCACAATAACTAGTTCCCTCTTTTTTAGGAATCTTGTCTCCCACCTTTTTAACAACCTTTTGCTTTCTTTCTTCCAAACAAGATATTTCAAAATGATAGAATTTGTAAATCAAGGGATTTCGAAACGAGTGCATTTAGAAATACCTAGTATTTCAAAATTCCATATCCAAACACACCCTTAGCAACGATAAACTGCCAACAGTTACGCACGACAACCCAATAGTTTTGCACACTTTTTCCGCTCTATGGAAGTGGAAATGGAGCTACCGGTGATCGATTTGGCTCCCTACTTAGAAATCTCAGCCAAAATTAGCGGCGAGGAGGAGCTCGACCCACACATCAAGAGGCTGTGCTCGGAGGTGAGCGGAGCCCTAAAAGAAGCCGGAGCTCTGCTGGTGAAGGACCCGAGGTGCTGCGATAAATCGGGCGGCGACAACGACCGGTTCATCGACATGATGGAAAGCTACTTCGAACGGCCCGTCGAATTCAAGCGCCTGCAGGAGCGCCCTCACCTCCGTTACCAGGTTCTTACTCTAGCCCTGATTCGCCATGTGCATCTAATCACCTATTGTCGTCTATAAGCTATTTTAATTCGATGGAATTCGGTTGTTTCTTGACGTGTGTCTAAAACCGACGTAGTTCCGATAAATTTGTGTATGCAGTGACAAAACTACCATCGATGAAGTAATGAAATGACACAATTGTTCGATCTACCGCTGTTCCTTTGGATTTTTCTCTTTGACTTTTTATGAACTTAGTAAGATAGATTTAGTACCGTGTAAACCGTTACTACTTAAATCTTGATCGGGACCACAACTAGGAAATGAACCTGCAAAATAGAGCACGGAGTGACCACCGGGAATGTTCCGGTGGAGGCGGCTCCGATGCTAAAGTCAAAACGTTTCTATAAAGATAGAATTCTGAATAGCCGAAATGCACTGGGCGTGCGTGTGTGTGAACTTGTCTGTGTACCTGAGGCCTCGCTCCTAATATAGGCTCTTCCAAGACTTTTCTCTCATTTCGGACTCTTTTCTGATAGGTCCTCCACGTATTAGAACTCTGTTAGGACTCTTCTTTCAGTAGTTGAGTCCTACAAGATTTCTACCATCCCCTTCAGAACCTATCTCGATATAGTCTCCTTAGTCGACTCGGAGTCGACCACGCCACGTGTCACCATTAAGCAGGATGGACATATTTAGCTATATCATAAACATTGATTTAAACTCATATAGCTCTCGTAGATTAAATAAGTATGGTTTGACAATACAAGCTAGTGAAGTAAACATTTGCGTTCACTAGATATTCTCAGGAATTCTCAAAAACTTGAGTGAAAAAAATCCAATGGACTGGAGGGAGCTAAGAAGCACGGACTTGGGTGCGGATACGCGGATACGCCATTTTTAAAAATTTTAGGATACGGGTGCGGCGGGGATACGACATATTTTATAATTTTTTTTAATTATATATACTTAGTATTTAATTTTTAAACAATTTAAATCTTAATAATCATAATATATGTGTTTGATATATGTGAAAAGATATTAATATTCCAACCAAAGTAGTGAGTGTTTAAGTTTAATGGGTTCTTTTGTAAATTTTAAAGCTTTCAACCAAATTAGTTAAGTTTAATGGGTTGTTCTATAAATATTAAAATTGTAAAACTGAAGATAATAAAGCTTTTATGTGGTATCACTTCTATTTCTATGAAATACTGTGGTTGGTTTTTGTAATAACTTAACATTGGGGTCCTTAAATAATATAACAAAACTAATAATATGTAAATAATATAACATAACAAGTCAATCAGAAGAAGATAAGAAGACATATCGACGGTCGACTCTCTGGAAGCAGGCGCACGACGCTCGCAGCAGTGGGTCGCCGGGACTCGGCGGACGGGGACGACGCAGTGGGTCGCCGGTAAGTCCCCTCCTCCTCCTTCTTCTTCTTGTTCTTCCTTCTTCTCTCCAGTGTCTCCTCTCAGATTTCCGGTAGTCGCCGGAGTCCCCTATGGTCGCCGGTGGTCGCCGAGGTTCCCAATGGTCGCCGGGGTTCCCGATGGTCGCCGATGGTGACAGATCTGAGCCGATATGCACCCGGGATTTAAGAAATTAAATTTTTTTTTAAAAAAATGGCGGATACGCACCTGACACGCACCGGTGCCGCACCCGAGGCGCACCCGCACCCGACGCGTATCCGGTGCCGGTGCTTCACCCTAAGTGCCGCACCGGTGCTTCATAGGGAGGGAGTATAACACTAAGTCATCATGCGACGATGACAACTTAACGTAGGAATTGCAATAACATATGCTCTATCTTCTTTGCTTTGGTTAATTTTCGAAAAATTTATGTCGTACTCCCACCGTCCTTGAAAATTTGATGATTTCCTTTTTTGGCCGTCCCACAAAAATTGATTTGATAACTTCCAAATTAAGAAAGATTCTGTAGGTATTTTTACGTATTTACCCTTTTTATACTTTTTTTATTCTATTTCTCACTTCACATTTAACTCTTTACCAACTCATTTTCTTTCTCTCCTAGCCCACCAATTTACACTTTTTTTATTCTATTTCTCTCTCCACATTTAACACTCTAGTAACCAATTTTCACTCTCCTGACCCACTCTCTTCCCCCCTCTCTCTCTAAAGGGTAAAATAGAAAAAACACACCATATATAACCTAAATTCTTAATATGCGTGCAAAGTCAACAAAATAAAATTTTCAGGGACGGAGGGAGTATTTGTTTGAAGCACCGAAGTTCTATGATGGGTAGGAGAGGCAAAAGTAGTCCAAGTGTTCAATTAATTGCAGGTTTTATTGGCCAAGTGTGACAACTTATGTAAGCATAGTAAAATACGTCTCATCTCATTTGCTTTGGTCGATTTTGGACAATTCAGGTCTTGTATGTGGCTTCTTTAATATGGAAATAAAGATTCTATGGTTGTGAGAAGTTGCGCAAGGCAAGTTTGTAGAATGACGTAGTTTGAGAAAATTGTCGTTTCATTAGATTATTGTTTTCGGGACTCACCTTAGACAACTTATGTAGCGCCCCGAACCCAAGGGTTCATAGACGTCCTTAAACCAAAATTCAAACACGTAGATAAAGTAACTGTTATAATGGTAGAGCAGAGCATCTGAAATACGACAAACATAATCATTTAAATCTCAAATACTTAATTACAATATTCTCAAGTTAATATTTGAATCCAATGTAAATAAAAATAAACTAAACTAATAGTTCGTCGAAATAAAATTCATAATGTCAACTATACCCAATTGAGAACACCAAATCCGCTTCACTACTAACATCTCACCGTTCATGCTACCATTGGCATGGAAAGGGGAAACAAAAAGCAGAGTAGGTGAGCACAAATTACCCAGTAAGAGATTTTACGCACATAGGACAAAAATCGAATACCAAATTTAGTTACCAAATTGAGCCAGTAAAGAGGAATAGATAACTCAATCAAATTTCACAATGAATGACAGAAGTGATCGAAAGGAGGTCAAATAACCAATAGGCCAAATATCAAATACTGCTTCCGTCGCAAAATAATTGATCAGTTTTTCTTTTTGCGCTGTCCCTAAAAAGTTGATCACTTTCCAAATCAGGAAAGATTTTGTATATGTTTTTCCATACTTACTCTTTTTACAATTTTTTTATTTTATTCCGCTCTCCACATTTAATCTTCCACCGACTCATTTTCTCTCTCCTAACCCACTTCGTTTCCACCCCCTCTCTTTAGGGGTAGGATGAAAAACACACAATATATGATTAATACGCGTGCCAAGCCAAAATGGAGCAATTATTTTGGGACGGATGGAGTATAATTTGTCAAATCTCGTGGGTGTTACATACACAATTACTTATTATTAAGCATTTCAAATTATAGTCATACCATGTCTAATATCGCAACCGGGGGCATCACATATAAGTCGCGATTCTCAAAAGTGAGTTTCAAATACAAATATCACTAACAAAATAATTTGATAAATATCAAATATTCATTAGAAATACAAAATTGTCTTTGTAGGCTCAAACTGAAGAGGACGGAAATACGAATTCAACAAAACAAAAATCAATTCAATCAGAGATTGGATGAGTGAGATATCGTCAAAAGAAGTTTTGGGTGGAAACTTAAGGCATGAAAATCGCTGCACCACAGAAATTTGACACGTGGCAAGGCAGCTCAAAATTCACGCGGCTAAGGCCAAAAAAATCGATGGAATGCAATGATTGGAAATCATAGCAATATTATAAATAATATTTAAGAACCAAAGGAAACTTGACACGTGGCATTGAAAATTGAAAAAAGAAGGAATGGCTTGGCAGTGAACAATGATGTTGGCTGGTTGCTTTGGGAAACGAATCAAACGGTAAAAGAACATGAATTTTTAGATTTTGGAAGGAGTTGTTTTTCGACGCAAAATTTCATGGTGAAGTTAAAAGAACAAGTTGATGATTAACAATAGACTCATTGGCAAATATATTTTTGGAATCAAAAGAAAAGGTATAGGTTCTTGTGTATAAAACAAAAAGATTGCAAAAAAACTCTTATGTCAAGGTAGCGTAAAAGATAATCTCTTTATCTTAGATCGATCACAACCTTATGCTTGAACACCCAAAGTAATAAGCTAGCCATTTTTTCTCTTTTCTTCTCCTCTATCTCTCTAAGAATATATATATGAAGATTCTTACGCCTTCCTCATTCTTATATAGTTTACTAATGTAATTATAATGTGACTTGAAGTTCTAATTGCTAGTGCATATATGATATAACTTGAAGTCCTCATTGCTAATATAATCACAATTAACTTAAAGTCCTAATCCTAGTCCAAGTCAAAATCTCTTTTAATGCCTAATCTAATCACATTACCCACTAAATAATATCAAATAATAGTTTCGTCACTAAAAGGACTTCTAAATAAATTCTCTAAGGTCATGACTTTATTCAATGTCAGTATAATTTTCTACTTATTATTTACACAAGTAGCCAATAATCTGGTGTATTACATTCTCTCCTCCTTTAAAATAATTACGTCCTCGGGATTAAATGTTCCTTAATCATCAAATAGTAGCTTCTTGCTTTCCTACATGCGTCATTACATCCCTCCCACCTTGAATGAAATTTCAGCGTCGAATATATTTATGACTTAGCTAGCATATGAAACATAGTGAACTGAATTATTCCACTCAAAATTCAATGCAGATGAAACTACTGAAATCAATCTCTAATCTATCACGCTTTCACTGCGCTACTTGATAATATATCAAACCATTCCCTTTGTACAGTTTTCCCAATAATCACGCTTAAACTTCAAGCCTAAGTTATACCAAGTACTAAGCAATTTTCCATCGTATGACTTGTACTACAGGATCTGAACCTTAGGGTCTGTTTGGTAACACTGTCAGTTTTCAATTTTTTTTCTAAAAAAAAGAGAAGAGTTCTGGTTTTTTTTTTACCAGTTTAAAAAACTGGTGGTTGTTTGACAGAGTTTATTTTTTCAAAAAATAGAAAAGAGCAAGCGTTTGACATAACAACTCTTTGGGTTTATTTTTTTTAATATACATTTTTACATAATTAAACATTATTAAAGGTAATTAAGCAACTATATTACAATGTCTTACAATTTCTTAAACATAATTTTCCAACATTACAATGATTAACAACCAACATTATTAAACATAATTAAACCAACATTAGCTCATTTTAATCCTAAACAAGTGTAGATTGACCACCGGCGCCAAGACCATCGGCGGACCACCACTGCCACACTACCACCAAAGCTGCACAAACCCACGGATTTGCCCCATCACCACCGGTCTCATCGCCACACCGCCGGCACCCAGATCCGACCACCGTTGTCCGCAGTCAGCGGACATCACAACCAGCGATACAAACCCATGGCAAACCCACGACAATTACTCCCTGCCGGCAATACCCGTTGGCATCACCCATTAGCAACACCGCCGGCAAACTCGCAACACCCACCACCGCACAACAACCTACGGCAACCCACAAATCTGTCCGCCATCTAGAGCACCACCGTTGTCCTATTTTAGCTAATACCCGGCGCAAATAAAGGAGATGGCGGCGGCGGCGGTGCGAGATGGATGCGCTGCAAGATCGTGGCGGTGACTAATGGCTTGTGGAGGTGATGGAGGCGTTGGGCTGCGGAGTCAAGGTGAACGGTGCGGCCGGTCGAGCAAGGTGAGAGAGATGGAAAGAAACCCTAGTTTTTTTGGGTTTTATACCAGCAAATAATTTATGCATTTGTTGTTGCTGCCTCGGCTTGAACCCTCGACCTCATTAAATGGGTTCCTCAGGACCGCGTGAAACCTGAAAAAAAGATCAAGAGGAAAGAGCTTTTTGCTCTTTTTAAAAATGGCCCCTCTTTAAAAAGGCCTGGGCCCTTTTTGAAAAGGCAAACCCAGCCAAACACCCCAAACTTCTTGCTCTTTTCCAAAAGATAAAAATTGGGCCTAAAAAGAGCAAAAAAGAAGAGTGTCAAATGGTCCCTTAATTTTCAATTTCCATTCTCATCATCACCCCAACCTTATAATAGCATCTAGGTGATCTATGAAGCACCGGTGCAGCACTTAGGGTGAAGCACCGGTGCAGCACTTAGGGTGAAGCACCGGTGCAGCACTTAGGGTGAAGCACCGGCACTGGGTACGCGTCGGGTGCAGGTACGCCTCGGGTGCGTGTCCAACATTATTTATTTATTTATTTTTAATTTCTTAAATACTGGGTGCGAATCGGCTCTGTGAAAGGCAGATCTGTGACCACCTGCGACCACCGGCAAGGAATCTAAGAGGAGAGACTGGAGAGAAGAAGTAGAAGCAGGAGAAGGAGAAGGAGGAGAAAACTTACCGACGACCCTGTGCGCCGTGCGCTTGATTCCAGAGAAGAAGAACAAAGATGGAGTAGTTGATCTGTCTTGTGACTTGTCGATATTCTCTATGTTGGTGGCTGACTTTTGACTTTGACAAGCATCCACAAGTTTTGTTATATTATTTAGGGACCCAATTGCTATGTTATTACATAAACCAACACCAGTACTTCAGAGAAATAAAAGTGATACCACAAAAAAACTTTATTATGTTCAGCTATACAATTTTAATATTTATAAAATCACCCATTAAACTTAACAAATTCTTACTAATTTGGTTGAAAGCTTTAAAATTTACAAAAGAACCCATTAAACTTAAAAACTCACTACTTTGGTTGGAATATTAATATCTTTTTACATATATCAAACACATATATTGTGATTATTAAGATTTAAATTGTTTAAAAATTCAATACTAAGTGTACATAATTAAAAAATTATGTATCAAATTTGCCGTATCCCCGCTGCACCCGTATCCTAAAATTTTCAAAAATGCCATATCTGCGTATCCGCACCCGTGTCCGTGCTTCGTAATAGGTGATTGAAAGCTACGCCTATACAAAGCTACAAATGGAGTCATCTCAATACTCTGGTGATGACATTTCTCCGAGAGCTGAGAATAACTAGTAACTAAAGTTACTAAGATATTGGCACGCTTTTTGGCTGGTGCATCATCCACACTATTGGCCTTTCTAATATGATTATATTTAGGGCTAATTACACTTATGTCCCTGAGGTTAGGGTATAATCACAGTAAAGGACAATAATTTAGACAAATTACACTTATGTCCGTTGACCAGACGGAATACAAAAACACTAACAGTTTTGACGAAAAGACTGAATTGCCCCTAAATGAAGTTAGAAATTCCATCTTTTTTTAAAAAAAAAGTGGGCCACAAAAGAAACAAAAGGAAGAAGAGACAAGAAAGTAAAGTGAAGAAGAAACAGGGGTGGGTGTTCTGCCCAAAGAAAAGATGAAAAACTAGAAGAAAGAAGTAGAAGAAAGAAGACGGCGGCGGGGGGCCAACAGGAGAAGGTGCCAGCGGCAACCGCGGCAACGGCCAACGACAGTCGGGAAGAAGGACGGTGGCATGGGTGTGGTTCTATTGTGCAGAACGGCCTGCCGACGGTGACCGGCAAAGGAAACGGCGAGTTGTGACCATGTATAGATTCGTAGCCATGAATATGAGGAGATGGAATGTATTCGTCCCGGTAAAGTGCAATGATTTCCAAAATTGCCTTTGACAATTAGGCTTTCACAACAACAAGGCTTTGCCTGCCACCAACATTACAGTTAATTGCACGCAATACTCCAGGCTCATTTATGAGGAGTATACAGCTCATTTAAGAAACAATTTCACCAAAAACATTCGCCAGAAAAAAAGAGTAAAAAATGAGTGCTATAGATTTCACAGTGAAACAAATATTGCAGCCAACCATAAAGCGGTTCTACTCCCTGGAAAACATCGCCGTTGTCATCATCTATGCCTCCGTCCCAAACAACTGTAATTTTGCCAATTTTTCAGATTGAGAAAAATTAGGATTTTAAAACCCTAATTTGCAGATTGAGACCCTTAGGGTTTTGATGCAGATTGAGAAAATTTGATGAAAAAAACTGCAAAGATGGGGAACAAACCAATTTTAGGGTTTTCAAAACCTTATTATTTAAATTAAGGTTTGAAATCTTAATTTAAAATTTTTAAAATTATTCAGTATATACAGTACAAGGGTAGTATCGTCATTTTAAAAATACGTATTGACGGCCTCATAAAAAAAGTACACTTTTTGGACGGAACCCTGACGGATGGACACGGCTGATACATTTTAAAAGTTTTTGATCACGGTATGTTACATTTTAAAACTTAATGTCATTGACTGTAATTATACCCTAACCTCAGAGACATAGCTGTAATTAGCCCTTATATTTAATCAAACCGCCAATATTAAATTCCAAAATTCTGTACCCACAAACATCCTAATACTTCAGGCACATGGTTACTAAAGACATTATCAAACTCAATCTTCCTATCCGTATTGCATTAGCTACCAAGACCACAAACTCAATGTCTAAGGCCCAACTAAAATTGCAGCGATGCAATGTCTATTAAATTCACTAATGAAAATTATGAGATCGTAGAAGGAAAAAAATACATTTTTTCCCATTTATTTTTATTAGTTTGACATCAAAACCAAAACCAATACCATCGGGTGCATTTGAAGCATATTGCTTTGACTTAGCCAATATGAATAACCAATTTCTATAAGCACTTACACATCACACCAAATACCATCATGCTTTCCTTGCGCACTCTAATGCCTCAAAGCAAACTAGTTCAAACTATTACCAAGTCCATCACAGAGAAACGTATTACCTTTAAAGGTCCCAAAATCTAATTCTACAGAAACATGTGTCGCTCATTCACCGAAGTGTAAGTCTCTAAACTACAATATCACTTATATTTCGCAATCACAACCTTTACCGTTTGTAGCTACTAGTTGCTAGAGCTACTCAAAGACACCGAAAGATGATAGTCTTACCCTCAAATCATCCTATTTGGTTGACGCTTCAATCTCTGAATCATAAAGGCAAGTAACATATGGTCTACTATTGCGCGCTCGGCCAAAATCTCAATCTTATGCTGAAACATCAAATACATTATCAAAACCGAATCCACCTTCTGAAGGCTTCATCTCAATCACAAATTATCTTAGGCTTAGGAGCCTACAAAATGTCAAACCTAAGCTCTGGTACCATTCTCTAACGCCTCGAACCCGAGGGTCCTCACACATCCTTATACCAAAATCCAAACACGTCTTTTTAGGTGGAAATTAAAGGCACGAAAATCGATGCACTCGTAGAAATTTGACACATGGCAAGGAAACTCAAAATTCGCACGGCTAAGGCAAAAAATCGATGGAATGCAATGATTGGAAATCATAAAAATATTACAAATAATAAAAATTGACACGTGGCATTGATGGAATTCACACGGCTAAGGCAAAAAATCGATGGAATGCAATGATTGGAAATCATAAAAATATTACAAATAATATTTAAGAACCGAAGAAAAATTGACACGTGGCATTGAAACTTCAGAAAAAAGAGTGAATGCCTTGGCCGTGAATAATGATGGTGGGTGGTTGCCTTGGGAACAGATAAAAGAACATACATTTTAAATTTTGGAAGGAACTGTTTTCGATGCAAAATTTCATGGTCAAGTGAAAAAACAAGTGTGCCGATTAGTAATAGACTAATTGGCAAATATATTTTTGGAATCAAACGAAGCCGCGTAGGTTCTTGTTTATAAAAACGAAAAGATCGCATAAAAACCCTTATTCCAAAGTAGCGTAAAAAATGATCTCCTCATCTTAGATCGATCACAACCTTATGCTTGAAGACTTAAAATAATAAGCTAGCCCTTTTTTCTCTTTTTCTTCTCCTCTATCTCTCCAAGAACATATATGAAGACTCTTATGTCTATCTCATTCCTATAAAGTTTGCTAATGTAATTATAATGTGACTTGAAATCTTAATTGCTAGTGCAATTATGATATAATTTAAAGTCCTCATTGCTAATGTAATCACGATATAACTTGAAGTCCTAGTCCTAATCCAAGTCAAAATCTCTTTTAATGCCTAATCTAATCACATTAGCCACTAATAATATCAAATACTAGTTTTGTCATCAAAAGGACTTCCAAACAAATTCTCTAAGGTCCATGACTTAAAACAGTGTCAAAATAATTTTCTACTCATTATTTACACAAGTAGCCAAATATCTGGGGTATTACAACTTATCGAGGCATAATTTGTTTAGGTATGGTTTGTGGGAACGTAGGAAGCACCGACACCTCATATAGGTTGAGGTATGGTGTCCGACATCTACCGCCACACCGACACCTCATCGACATCTCCGAATACGTGTCCGACACCTCTTAGCTGTGTCCAAATTTGTTTATTTATTTTTTAATTACCGGACACAGTGTCAGACACTTCTTGACCGTGTGAGGCCAAAATACAATATTTCAAAGTAATTTCAGGGTCAGTGGGTAATAATCGACATAGCTAGGGCTTTCTTAGAAATGAACTTTTAAGCCAAATCCTAATCAGATCGATCCAGCAAAAGGTACCCTTCTTTTCTCTCTCTCTCTCTCTCTCTTTTCTTTCTTTTTGTACCAAAAACATCCAAGCGAGTATATATGAAGATAGGTCAACATCTAAGACCTCATTTTTAGACCCATCTGGCTATATAAGACCTCTCTTTCATGCCTTTGGTTCCATGTCTTTTTTTCCTTCTCACTTGTTACTGTTGAGACTCTAATCTTGAAACTGTTGAGACATTCAGTTGCTTTCTTGTTACCGAATTTCTTTCTTGTTATTGTTGAGACTATTTCATGTTACTGTCTTTCTTTCTCATCCCTTTTGAACAAAATTCAGCTACTCTAATTGATGTTTGTTTTTATTGTTTGTATAATTAATATACACATATAAAATAAAATAGAAATAACGAAAAATTTCAGCGGTATCCTGCGGTGCCCAAAATCTGATTTTTTGAAAATTGCAGTGTCCTTGTCAATGTTAGTGTCGGACACGGTGTCCGTGCTACCTAGGTGGGAACATGGTGGGATGTGAGTCTTTTTGTGCAGTTACTAATTGAAAACTCTGTACTTGATCCTAGTAAATTTGAAAGAAAGCGAATTATAAAAGAGCAATCCTCCTGGTTTCTCCAAGAATTTAAGTAAACAAGAAAACTGAATATAACCACATTTTGTCTCTTTTCACTCCTTGGAAAACTATATGACGCCTTGAGTCTAGTTCACGGTGCACCAAATTCTTTGCAACTTGACGAGAATACATAGTAAAAACTGGGGTATGTAAAATATAAGAAGGAACATGTCTGTAGTCTCGGGGGATTGAGGCTTAGGCTTAACCACGTTGGCTATGTCCTATAGACTAAAAGCCCACCAAAATCAACTAACTACGGGTAGGGAGGAATCTTACTGTGGAGTACATTGCAAACAGTTAAAAGGAAAATAAAAGTGCGAACAGATGGATCATTGTTGAAATTGGATGCATCTTTCATGCTTTTCAGCAACATGTAATTAAGTAGTATTGAACCCACCTCCTTTACCCATCCAAAATTTAATATCTTAAGTACAAGTTTCATTTGACTATCCATAAATAACTACAT
The DNA here is from genome assembly GCA_033065855.1 of Escallonia rubra. NCBI lineage: Eukaryota > Viridiplantae > Streptophyta > Magnoliopsida > Escalloniales > Escalloniaceae > Escallonia > Escallonia rubra. The sequence goes on along the minus strand of JAVXUO010003137.1, from coordinate 48,286 downwards.
TTTTTCCTAACTAAGGCCCTATTTGTTTCACGAAAAATGCTTCACGGAAAACTCCTTCCAGAATATGCTTTATGGAGAGTAGCAGTTCCTGATAATATTTTCAGGAATTTCATTTTCCGCTATTTGGGCATCGCATAGAAAATGTAAAACTACGTATGCCATAAAAACATATGCTTTCCGCTGTTTGGGCGTCTATGTGTGTGTGTGTGTGTGCGCACGCGGGTGCGTGGGTGTATGTGGGTGAGTGCGTGTGGGTGGGCATGGCAGTGTGGTTGTGTGGGGGTGGGGTGTGGGTGTGAGTGCGTGGGTGTGGGTGGTGGGTGGGGTGGGTGTGGGTTTGGGGGGGTGTGTATGTGTTTGAGAGAGAGTGTGTGTGGGTGGGCGTGTATGAGCGCGCACCGTGGGTATGTGGGTGGGAGGTGTATGTGGGGGGCGGGCGGGTTGGTGGTGTGTGGGTAACAGAGCTTTAATTGGTAAGTGGTTTTCCGACATTTTGTTCTTTAAAATAAGTGTGATTGGAAATCATTTTTCCTGGGAAAATCTTATGCATGCACCAAACACCGGAAAATGCGGAAAACCTTTTTCGGAAAAATGATTTCCGTGAAACAAGTAGGGCCTAAATGCGATAATGACGCAAGTCACAGTGGCATATCTCCATCCGTCATGTTATCTTGCAAGGACACCATTAGAAGTACGCTTCTCTCGGTGACACCAGCTCTTAAATCGAGGTATGTTTTGTCACCTCGAAACAAAGAGGTGCAAGGTTCTGTCAGAAATATACATCAAGGGCATCAATGACTTGCAGGATACTTGTTCTTTACATCTCAGATATTTTTTTTTTGGTTTTAGGCCTATAGGAAAAATTCATCTAGAAAAGAATTTGATGAAAGCAAGGGAGGAAGTTTAGGAAGTTAAGGAAATTGTAATCAAGGGCATGAGTTACGTAGAGGATTAAATCATCTTGTTTTGGAAGAAGAGTGGCTGTCTTATGTGCGTTTTCGTTTTCTGTTGACAGGTTGGGGTGACACCTCAAGGAGTTGAAACTCCCCGTATTTTAGTTGATGAGGAAATGCAAGAGAAGCTAAGAGCAATGCCTAAAAAGCGTCAACCGTCGATTCCTGCAGGACCTGATCCTAAGTGGCGATACATGTGGAGAGTTGGTCCTAGACCATCAAACACCCGTTTTCAGGTTTCCCGTATTTCTCGTCTTTTTCAGATTTAGGACAACTTTGCAACTTCTATCAGTGGTCATTACTCGTGTAGGAATTGAATTCGGAGCCTGTCATTCCTGAAGAGTATCCAGAGTGGAAAGACACCATGGACTTATGGGGTAACAAGATGATATCTGCCATAGAGGTGCCTCATTGATGTGCTTTTTTGTCACAGTTTTTGCTAGATATGCTCTTCAGGTGTTAGAAATTCAGTTTTCTCTCAGGTTGTTGCTGAAATGGCAGCAATTGGGTTTGGTCTGCCAAAAGATGCATTCACTTCTCTTATGAAGCAGGTGATGGATGTCTTTTGCTACATTTGGTGTCTCAGTATCTATATCTAATTCTCTTTGGGTGGCACATCTAGTGTCACCAGCTTAAGTGATGTGAAAAATTTGATGAGATTTACAGCTGTCAAAATCATAAGATTTATGGTTCTGGTTATATGATTTGATTTGATTCACCAACCTTTCAATTAATTATCAACAGCTAATCAGAACTGTGCTAAATGCTTGGTGAATTTTAACTGCATGTATAATGCCTGAGCCTCTAAATTCCTATGGCCTTCTTTACGCTAAACTATTCATTATACATCACAAATGATTTGACTTTGACCCGTCAACTATCAGGTCTCAGTTTTCTGGTCTTGTTAGATCAGGTGATATATCCACATTCTTACATGTGTTGGATATGTGAATGTGACAGCCTTAGGAATTACAAGGCTGCTCAAAGAAGATTAAGAACGTATTTTGTATAAAGTTTTTTACATCTGCATATCAAATGTTACATGTAATAGCATACAAGAACTTGGAAGATCAGATTTCTTTTCGTTTTCTTGAAGAGTGGGACATGTTTAAAGCCTCTTTTACCAACTGGAATTAGTATTCCGACAACTACGTAAGAGGTTGTGATGATAGTGCCTTAGTAGTTAAGTACATAGGATTCTGGGGATGCATATATGTCCACCATAGTTAGTGCATGTGTGTGCATGTTCACAATCCCTCTTGCGGCATTTCTTGTCTATTCACAGGAATGCTTTATGGGATTTGCATTGTATTATTTTTTACCATGTTGCAGATGCATGCCATTCTACTTCTATGAGGGATCTTGTTTTTCAGATTCATGTACTTGAAAAGTGCTTTGATACTTTGTTTCCCTTATCATGTTGATGCATAGCTTATCCATTTAATGCCCACAAAATATGTTTTGCATTGAACTTTACTTAGTTATTAACAAGTGCTTATCAAATTCCAGGGACCTCATCTACTGGCACCAACAGGGAGTGATCTTCGCCGTTATGGCCAGAAGGGCACTGTTTTTGCAGGATATCATTATGACATCAATTTTCTAACAATTCATGGTAGAAGTAGATTTCCTGGTTTAAACATTTGGCTAAGAGATGGGCAGAAAATAGAAGTAAAGGTTCCTGCTGGGTGTCTCCTAATTCAGACGGGAAAGCAGGTTAGAGCATATTTTACACTGGGGTCAAGTGCTCAATAGTGAGCTAACTTGTGCCGCTGTTCATTAAGACTTTATTTGGAAAAGCATGTGAGGAACTAAAGCAAAAAACCTGTCATGAACACATCGTGTGGGTGCCTAGTGCAGGGGTTTGTAGGGGAAATATAGGCGTTGGCCACACAACGGGCCTGGCGTAATGCCATAACCTAATGCACTAGGGTTTGCACCGACTCTTAACATCGTCCGAACACTGGGAGGATCCATTGGGAAAGGGGCCTGGGGTCCTCATTTAGGTATAGCTGATTAGTTTGAGAATGTCCCTGGGTCCGTGACAAGTGGTATCAGAGCCAAACGCAGTTTCGTACTGGAATGTTAGACCACCGGGGCAATGGGGAGTGCGTTTGGAACCTCTTTGATGGTGAGCGTCAAAGGGTGCGTGAGGAAGTCACAAAGAGCCACTGTAGTATTCAGGGTGCTAGCGTAAGAAGGAACCCAGGGGAGTTGTTTCATCCCCCTTGCGAGGGCACTAGGGATTGGGTGTGGTAGCTTGTCACGGACTCATTGTGTGGGCGACTAGCGCGTGGGTGCACGGAGGAATTTAGTCGTTGGCCCCACAACAGGCCTGGTGTGCAATGCCATAGCCTAATGCGTTGGGCTTTGCACTGACTCTAACATTGTCTCGGCACCAGAAGGATATATTAGGGAAAGGGCCTGGGGGCCTCATATAGGTATAGCCGGCCGTACTAGAGTGAGAATGTCCCTGGGCCCGTGACAAACCGCCCAACGTTCATCTTCTTAAGTGACAAGATACACCAAATTCTGGTTTTCGTACCGAAAGCTCTGAAGGAAATCAGATGATTTATTGTTTTGGTGTGAGTTGTATATAAAATGTTGTAAAGTATGCTTTGCTTATTGCTATCCGTTAGTCTTTAGGTTTTAAAGTTATCTCCCTTTCAACAGACTTTTATGGCTTAAAACTTGTTTCTTGTGATTTATCCATGTCATTGAGCTTTGTAGTAGCTGGGAGCTAGCTATGAATACATATTTAGAATAGTTAAAAGTAATTTGTTCTCATGCACACTGATTTCATATGCAGCTAGAATGGTTGACTGGAGGAGACTGCATGGCTGGCATGCATGAAGTAGTGGTTACTGATAGGACAATCAATGCAATCAAAGTAGCACTGCAGCAAAATCGTAGCCTCTGGAGAGTATCCTCAACAGTGAGTCAATTGAACTATAACACGATTTCCTTATTCTTAAACTTGGTTTCTTAGTAGTCTCTGCTTATTTTGGCCTTAAATTTCTTATCTAGCTATTCGCGCACATAGCGTCCGACGCCATGTTAAAGCCATTAGGCCACTTCGCTGAATCTCCCTTTGCAAGCAAATATCCGCCTCTGTATGCAGGAGAATTTATTCAAAAACAGATTGCTGTTACGAAAGGAAAGAAGAAAGAGCCTCAGTGACCAGTCAATCGAGGAAACATGTATGCTGTTCTCTTGAAGATACCAACTTTAATATAGATATGATAGAATGGTAAACTACTTTGAACCAGGTAAAATTTTTTCCTTTAGCCAATTTGTGGCCTATCAAACATGGCCCCATCGTTCTCTTGTTAAATTTTTATGTTTATATAATTTTCTATGGACGTGTCTTGAATGTATGCTTGATAAGTTCTCTGTCTGCTCCAAAGCCCGATTACTCTGATACGTATTTCTTTGACAGGAAGATATAACCTTACTGCTTGGAAGTCGAGACTTACACGTGGAAATATTTTAGAAATGAATGAAACATGTGTTCTAATACATTCGATCATACCATCCTTTAAGTCATTTTTTTACCTTTTTTTTGGCTCCGGAGGTGACAAATGTGTCCTCATCAGCAGTTATTGAGCTTGCTGTTTTTCTGGCTCAAAAAGGTGGGGTCAGAATTGTCTCTTTTGGAGTTTGCAGAGGATTTCTCTTTGGCGCGGTGATGTAATTTTTTCGGAGCCCTTTAGTTTAGATCTAGTTTTGTGCATTGTATAGTGGGTGAGTTTATCTGTGGGTATTACTTCCTGTCTACATGGCTTTCGCCTCCTCTGGGAACCTTTTACTTTATTTACTTCATGGTAAATAAAATATTGTCTCATCCATTGTGCAGTGCCCATCTTTGAATCCAGTCTCGGTGGGTACCAAATTATTAGCTAAGGAAAACTTTACCTGTTAAACTCAAAATTTTGTTCTTTAACGATATTGTCGAGTTACTAAACTGTGAACAGGTTTTACTTATCATGTCAGCTTATGCAACATTTGACCTTTCCAATTCGTGCCTCGTTTTTATGCAGTCCTAATGCGCTTGAAGATTTTGGCAATGGATCTGCAAAGGTGCCCTTACTTGAACTCAACCCAAGTGCTTACTTGATTGTTCAAGTTTTACTACGTAATTCAGTAATCAGTATAGATGAGTATATCAATTGGTATAACTTTTCTCTGTTTTTGGGTTGGCGGAATTCATTGATCATTGTGGAGTGCAACAATAAGCCAATACTAGTTAATATGGAAAGGGAAAATGGCAGCAGAAAACAACCCATCTAACCATTGCAATCCGCCTAGAGTACTAGTCTACAAGACAAGACAGGAAGCAACCCGCACCCCCACCACCACCAAAGACAGGAAAAAATGAATAGAATGAAGCCAATTTGCAACATTTAGAACTGTAAGTGGATGTCCGACACTCAGGGGTGTCTTGGCAAGACGAAATAGGCTTTGTTGCGAAGTGCTGAGTAGTCCCATGCTTTGGAAGTTAAACAGGTCTTCTTGAGGTTTGAATGTGCCTTGGACGCCCGACCATAGCAATGGCCCTTTACAACTCCTTGTTAAATTTTTAATCGTTTTTCTTAGCTTTTGAGATGTTGGTGTTCTGTCAGTATACTTCTCATGTACCAGGATTTGTTCCTTTTGGCTTGTTTCCAGTCTTTAGTAGTCTTACTTATCGGAAAAGTAATAATAAAACACACCTTGAACAGAAAGAGAAGAGTCTTGCGTAGTTAGCAGTTTCATAATATAAGATTTTGTTTCGTAAATAGTGATCAGTGATGATATCAGATGAAATATATTTAAAAATGAATAGTTATTGATGCCCTTTTTTGTTAATAATTTGTAAAAGGAATGCTTATATTTAGGTCAAACAGTCTTCTAAAAGCCTGTTTAGAAACCCCCGCGATAAAGCCAGTTGATTACAAGGCTGACTTACCTATAGCTGGTCGATGTTTTGCAAAAGGACTTATTTGTGGAGTGGCATAAGTCTGTAGCGGATTCAAGAAGAAATCAGTTTGGATTTCAAACAACTTGCTACTGGTTTTCAGAGGACCACTTAACAAAATAAACTATAGACCTGAAGTGAACTAATTCCTAAGCATTCCCAAATGGAACCTAAAGACCTGTGTTACTGCAGAAGAAGGGTTCAGCAATAGTTACCGGGACGAACCCATAGAACGTTTGGAAATGTCACGACATTTGAGTTTAACAACTGCTTCATATGCATCCTAGCTGTGTTGTTCACATCTTTTTGAATGTTGAACGGCTTGATGGCTGAGTTGGCTTCAGTGACATGCATTAAGCGTGATTGGAGTTAGGATAGAGTTGCAGAATGGCATGAGTTCTATCTTTTATATATGTGGATCATCCTGAGAGCAATCCTTGTAGCAAGAAAGCATACACGGATAAAACGCTGAATCCAAATATGAAGCTTTCCGGTGCCAAGGCGTTGACACTATTGGTGTTTGTGGTGGTCATGACAGGTTTGGTGCAGGAAAGCAAAGGCATCACTTGTGGCAACACTTTCTTCTCTGCACTGGTTCAGCTAATACCTTGTAGGACAGCAGTTGCTCCTTTTAGCCCCATCCCACCAAGTGAGGCCTGCTGCGCATCTGTCAAATCTCTTGGGCAGCCTTGCTTGTGTGTGCTTGTAAATGGCCCTCCCATCTCTGGCGTTGACCGCAACATGGCCTTGCAGCTTCCTCAGAAATGCGCTGCTAACTTCGATCCATGTATATCCCTCCCCTATATACACACCCACACACACACGCACACAGGTAGTCTTTCATCAAAGATGTATTGACCAGCAAAATGACGACCAAGAAATCAAGATTTAAATGTTGTCAAATATGTGTTGTTTTCTTAGCTCCAGAGTAAAGGCCGGCTGATTTGTTTTTTTTGTGTTGCAGGTGAAATGATGAAGTGAAGTATGAGCTTAGAGCCAGAGATTTGCGAATAAAAGTGTGTTTAGAGCATTGAGCATCTTTATCTGTGTTTTAGGTGAAGTTACGAGTAGAAGTAGGAGCTTAGAGCGGGCAATTCTTGAATAAAACGTGGAGAGCTCCTCGTAGCCTCTCCATTCGATAGTTCTAGTTCTACCGGAAAACAGTGAATATCAAAGTTATGTAATGAACTTTCTGGTCTTGTGTTCAATCATTTAGTTTCCTTTCCATATTTATATATGGATCTTTTCTCGTCGTAGTTGGACTGTTGTAAGTGATAAAAACTAAAGCAGGGTAAAAAGGAGAATTACCCAGGCTCCCAAAAACGAATGGGGAGAGGTGATGTGAACACGCACGGACACACACACGAAACACCCAAAATCTAGTGAAATTGATAACTCCGGATATACATAGGCTAGTTAGCAGACATAACACATGGAAACAAGCCATGCAGTCCCCATTCTTATTTCTAAGAAGTGATTTAATCATATGCTGGCGACTTCTGGTAATTGCTATACAGAAAGAAACAGGCCATGCATGCGACGCAGTTCCGAGTCACATATTCCATGCCGATATAACCAAGTTGGTAATTTCAGGCACGGATGAACGTTCACGAGTGCCCGTTTCTATGACAGAACCTAACCGAACCGAACCCCTCCGTTTCTTTTTGGTAAATAAAGATCACACATATAGTGTAAAATCTACATGATTTTGACGTTTTAGCCCGATTGCTTTTACATGCTTAGAGATAGGTTTAAGATCATAACATCCCATGATCGAACCCTTGACTCTGCTATTTCCCTCCTTTTCTTCTTTTGCTGGCACTTACAAATCCCACCTGCTCAAAATTTTGACAAGCTTGTGGAGCATTTTATTTCTCGGTTGCAAATCTTAGTTTCTTATACGGAATTGGACACATTACAAAGTTTAAGATAAATTGGTAACGTAAGGAGTGATTTTATTTACACCAACTTTTATGTTCTTTGTCTAAAAGCAAATTAAATATGTGTTTTACCTGTATCAAAGCCCATCCAAGCTATTAAAGAGAGTTACGTATAGTTGCTCCTCAATTTGATGATGTATACAATTTCTTTATCAAAAAAAGAAAAAGAAAGGTAAACACGCTATGTTTTGAGATACAATGCCATCATATTCCAAAAAGTGAAATCTCAAATGATGTGACATCCAATTTATACGATAGCAACGGTGACAACCAATACCATTATTTCATATGTTTGATTGTCATATGTTTGATAGCAAGCTTTATACGATTCTCAATACCAGTATTTCATATGTTTGATTGTCATCATTTGGAATATTTATTATTATATAAAAATGTGAAAGAGCAGCATTACTGTAAGTTGCCAAGTTCAACGCCAGTATTTCTTACCATATGCAAAATGAGGTTTAAAAAAAAAACGATAGCAACGGTGACAGCCAGTTTAGCAAGCCACAAACCCTGGCACCCACGTACATGTCCTCCCGCCAGATATGGCCCTTTCTCTTCAGCTACGTGCTTTGTTCCCCTTGAGCATCAACTTCTTCAATGCAATCTGAAGTCTCAATTTCTGTGGCTTTGTCACATTTAATAGGGTGTGCAACTGAACCTAACCTTCTTATGAATATATACCTCTACGCTTCAGACTCCAATCTGCACAAGTCTATCACCTCCCACCAGCAGCTCTCATGGCACTATGGCAGCTTTCCCTTATCCTGCTTCTTTCTTCTCTAGGTAGATTTCATGATTTCTTCTTCTTTTCTAACGTTGTATCCAGATATTACAGGTCCAATATTTCTAAAACTGATCTTGGCTTTTGCAGGCGCCGACGCAACGCTTTTTACGTTGCTAAACAAATGTAACAGGACTATATGGCCAGGGATCCTCCCAAGACCTGGATTTCCCGGCCTAATGAACGGCGGGCTTGAACTAAAACCGTTGAGGTCGATAAGCATCCCGGCCCCTAGGGGATGGTCAGGCCACTTTTGGGCTCGAGACGGTTGCATCTTCAACCGATTTGGCAAGGGAAACTGCACCGCCGGTGACTGTGGCGGCCTCCTATCATGCGCTGGAGTACGCGGTGCACCACCCATTACACTTGCCGAGTTTGGTCCTGGTTATGGTATTAGCCTTGTTGACGGCTACAACATCCCTATATCCATATCCCCCTTGCGTGGACTTGGTAATTGCGCAAAAATAAGGTGTGCACTTCCAAAATTTAACCTGCAGTGTCCTACTGAGCTACAAGTGAGAAGAAATGGGCAGCCTGCAGGGTGCATGAGCGCATGCATGGCTTTCGACAAACCGGCATTTTGCTGCACCGGGGCTTTCAATGACTCGAAGTTGTGCCAGCCAACGAGGTACTCGAAATTGTTCAAGGGCTTTTGCCCCACTGCTTGTACCTACCGTGATGACACTGCCACTAGCAATTTTATGTGCAAAGCAGCAGACTACTTGGTTTCCTTCTGTTAAGACTTTCCAGTGAAGACGAGAGAAGAATTTGTTTGGAGGAAATCGTTTCGAGTGAGGAATGTGTAAGGATTAATCAATAAGGCATATTTTGCCAAACAATAATGTCTAAAGGTATGCGTGTCTCGTTGAATTTACGAGTACATGGCTTGAAATAGATTGTCGCAGCCAATACTCTGAAACGACTTGTTTAGCTTCTTATTATGGATGGGCAACTTGTACTTAAACAAACCTGAGCATGACCACTTAACTCCTATGATCTGCATATCAAACTATATGCACGAGGCAAATATTCAAAATAAAAACCCCACAGTGCGCTTTCAAATAGCTTGCCAAAGAGTATGCACAATAAAATTTTGCTAAAAGCTCAACTAGTTTATAACTAGTGATGAGCTTGGTCAGTCAGATTGTTGCCATTAAAATTACCTAATGATCATGATGTGTGGGGAGGTGATATTCGGACTTCTATTCTTCCATAGTTGCTCACCCCCCATAAGAAAAACTCGATGATAACCCTCAATTTTGAAGGAGAGCAGGCTCAACTTAATCGAGGGCATCAATGTGTATTCTAGTCATCCTCGGGTAAGCGTGAAACAAGAAGATCGAGGCAGGAAAAACTACTATACTTGTTGACAATAAATCATCACCATGCACCATTTTGGGAAAGCGATTTTCATGCAAATTACGCCCAAGTGTCAAAATCGTCCTTTAGGTAAGAACACTTATTTGCCTTTATTTTCGTCAAAACGGTCCTTCAACTCACAAACATTAACCAAGTTTGGCATGCCACTAGTTACTACAGCAAAATTAGGTATTTGGAGAAAATTACAATCTTAAGAAGGTTGTACGATGAGTTCCTTTGGTAATACATTCGAACTTCCTCTTTACCTTTTTCCTTTTTCGTTAACGACGGTGATGGTGGACATCAGTAGATGGAGGTGGTGTGTGGCGGTGAAGGTGGAGGATCAAAGTAGAAATAGAAATAAACATAATTATTGGATTTTTTAAAGTGGAAAAGAATGACAAATGGCTAAGCCATTTTGCTGCCTTTAGCAACAACATATGCATGGTTTGCTGCTCAATTTCTCCATTTCACTATCTGAATGATGGATGTGATTTTCTCAAGTTTGCAGGTTCCGACGAAAGTATTTTCCTTGGTAAAATATCACCAAACTCCTTGAGGTTTGGGTATAATGACAGTCAACCCTATCGACTTTTAAAATCTTACATGCATGTCAGATCATAATTTTAAAGATTCGTCGCATACATATTTTCCTTCCGTTATAACACACTTTTTATTAATATACTTTTTTTTAATTATAAAAGCATACTATATTTCCAAAAAAATAATACATAACCTTTTCTTGACTTTCTACCGCTCTTCCGTGCGCGCACACACACACATATGCACGCACGCTCGCACGAATCCATACCCTAATACTATTAAAGTGTTTAACATTATTTTTTTTCTATTTTTGTCTCTACAAAACTTTATTATCTTATAAACACCAAAATGACTCTCAAACCAATAACTATTGGCAATGTGATGCTTAGTCCTTGAACACAATAGTAACCTGATTTTAGTGATTCCAACAGCATAGTTTCATACAAAAGCTGTAAACAAATGTGGCTCATTTAAATAAAATAATTCAAACGTATTGCAACTAATTTCTCCTTTTTTTGGAATTTCAATATAATTCTTCATCATCTATATCTATACATATATAAAAGCACTTATGGGCTTAAATGGCTAATCCTGTTCTTTGCTTAAAGTACCCTTTTCTATTCCATAAAAGGTTAAGGGTGTTTTTGACTTATAACATTTTTTTTCTCATTAAATATCTTTTTAAAATTAGTGTGTTATTTTAAAATGAGGATATTTTTGACTTTTTGTAGGATATCAAGTCTCTTTCCTTAAAATACTCTTATTGGGATATATGTTTTGGTTAAAGTTAAGGATTGTTTTGGTTTTGGTTTTGGTTTTGACTTTGACTTAAAACTTTTTTTTTCCCATTAAATACCTACTTTTAATAAGAGTGTGATTAAAAAAATAGGGTATTTTTGACATCTCATATGATATCAAGCCTCTTTCGTTAAAATATCTTTCTTGGAATATATGTTTTTGTTAGAGTAAAGAGTTGTTATGACTTTTATTGAAAAAAAAAGGAGAGAAATCCTATGAAATCACCCTTGAACTCCTGCATGCTATCTAATTATTGAAAAATATCCTATCAAACCCTACTGCCTTCATTCACGTTAAAACTAAACTATCTTAGAGTTATTACATCTTCTCCATCATATTTGATTAAAGAAAATAACTTGTACATAATAGAGTCTTTTATAGCCTTTTTCGAGAAATGTAATATACGTAAACTAAATTGAATATTTTCTCAGAAACTCAATCCTTTTTAATTTTGTATTTCGTGTTTGTATGTTGATGCATATGCTACAAATTTGAATTATTATGCATGTATATAGATTTCTATCGTAAACCTGAAGTTTAATTCTAGATTTTGAATACAAACATATTGGTATAAGGAAACTATCGTAAAACTGAAGTTTTATAGGATATTCTATATGCATATATAATCCTGACTGGAATTAAATGGTTAATCCTTTTTTTTTTCTTTAAGATGCCCTTTTTAAACTGAAGTCTTCATACAAAATTAGTGTTGATTAGGGATGTTTTTTACTTGAAATTTTTTTCCCCATCAAATACCCATTTTGAATTAGAATGTTAAAAAAAAAATAAGGGTGTATTTGACTTCTCTTAAGATATCAATCATCTTTTCTTAGAATACGCTTATAGTATCCTTTAGTTAGAGTTAAATGTTGTTTTATCTTTTAGTAAAAAAGAAAAGAAAAGAAAATATCTTATGAAAACTTATAAAATCACCATTGAACTCCTGCATGTTCTTTGATTATCGAATTTTTTTTATCAAAACCTACCGCCTCTATTCAGTTAAAGCTAAATACCTCAAAGCTACTATATCTTCTCCATCAATTTTGATTAATGAAAACAACTTGCAGAGAACAGTGTTTTTATCGCCTTTAAGAATAAACATATATAATCTATCTAAACTAAATTGAATATTTGGTCAGAAGCCTAATCCTTTTTTAATTTTGTATTACATATTTGTATGTTGATGTGTATGCTACATATCTCAATAATTATACATGTATATATCTCAGTGCAAACATATTCGTATATTGAAACTATCATGTAACTGAAGTTTAATTCTAGATTTTAATTATGGACATATTGGTGTTAGAAAGCTATCATAAAACTGGACCTTTAGAAATTTTAAATGCATAAGAAATCGCAAGATCATACAACTTTGCTTTTAATTATAACTTGAGTTCGTGGCAAGTATATGATTTTATATTCGTATTAGAGTTATTGGAATACCCTTATTTACATGACAACATATCCTTCATATGGTTATCATCTTTCTATGATCTACCGTATCCCGAGATATCATATATTTTTCATATAGCTATTGTCTTCGTATATTTCACTCTTATAAGTGATAGGTTTAATATATTTTTTTTAGCCTGAAAATTCTCAAGTTTGGATAGGCAAGGGGTTAAATAACTAATTTTTTTTCTTAAACTATTATTTTCAAGTTTAAAAGTTTTCTAGATATTTTGACTTTTTAAAAGGTGAGGCTAAATTACTACTATTTTAGCTAACTTTAAACATTTTGACGGTAAAGAGGTTCACTAATTTATCTTTTAGTAGCAAAAGAGTATGAATATAACCAAAGCAGGTAAGGATCTTGCCCAAGCGTATAAAATAATCTCAAGGGATTAAAATAGTTAAACATTTTTTCATTAAAAATATCCTTTTTAGAAATAAAAGGTTTACAAAAATTAAGTGTATTTTTTTACTTTTAAGGAAGTGAGACTAAACTACAATATTGTTGGCTAAATATAAAAAAATTGTTGTTAAAAAGGTTAAAAGTTCACTAATGCATCTTTAAGCGACAAAAATGTGGGAGTAGATCTAACCCAATCTTATAAATATGATGCTAAGACTCTGTTTACCTTTAAAGAAAACCCTATCAAAACGTAATCTTAAAAATTACCAACATCAAAATAACCCATGTCCCTGAGGTTAGGGTGAAATTACAATCAATTACACTAAGTTTCAAAAGATAAAGTTGTATTGATCCGTTAAAAAAATATACTTTTTTACTTGTGTCATCAATTCGTATATTTTAAATGTCAATACTGCCCTCATTTTGCATCTACAAGGTACATACAATATAAATTTTTTACAAATCCTAATTTTCCAAATTAGGGTTTCAACCCAAATTCTCCCCCCACCCCGCCGCCGCGCCTTCCTTGGCAAGCACTCAGCCTATGGCAAAGTGGCTTAGCCCCACCGGCCTCATCCCCACGCCGATGAACGTCGGCCTCCATGTTATCCCACCCCGTCCGGCCGCCTCGACCACCGTAAACATTCTTGGCAACATACAAACAAGAAAATTTCAAAGCCGTCGTATCAGTCATAAATTTGTAACATTAGTTGAGCGCGTGTGTGTGTGAATACTCGTGTTAACTAAAGGTGTGGTGGGTCATGGAAGGCTGATTGATGGCGATTATGGTTTGTGGAAGGTCGATTTAAGGTGGTGGTGGGTCGTCTGGTGGCGGTGGGTGAATTGGATAGGTAGTTGGCTGATTGGACGCAGTGTTAGGCTGATTACTGGTGGTGAAAAGCTGCTCTGGTGGTGAATAATGGATGCAGCTGTCGTTGTGTTGGATAGTAGTTTAAGCAAACAAGAATCTTATACATCTTCTTTCAGATTTTGAACCCCAAATTCAAAATTTCATATTTGTTCATTTAGTTTGTTGAATCGTGATGGTTTGTTGCAAATGATTGGAGTCAGAAAGTTGTGCCAATTGATTGGGGTGAGATGGCTGAAGAAATGTGAGAAAGCTCAAGAACACGATAATAGTTGGATGCGATTGTAGATGTGGTTGTGGCCGGTTGTGTGTGTGTGTGTGTGTTGAAGTTGAAGAAGTGTAAAGGGATGATGGTGGTGTTGGTGGTGGGGCTGTATGGTGAGATGAAGGGACGATGATTGATATTTGAAGAATTACATTCTTAAGTTATGGGCACTCTGGTGTTTTCATCTTCCAGTAAGTCAGTATTTCATATGTTTGATTGTCAATACCAGTATTTCATATGTTTGAAGAATTACATATGGGCACTCTGTGTGTGTGTGTGTTTGAAGAATTACATATGTTTGATAGCAAGCTTTATACGATTCTCAATACCAGTATTTCATATGTTTGATTGTCATCATTTGGAATATTTATTATTATATAAAAGTGTGAAAGAGCAGCATTACTGTAAATTGCCAAGTACAACGCCAGTATTTCTTACCATATGCTAAATGAGGTTAGAAAACAAAAAAAGAAACGGTGACAGCCAATTTAGCAAGCCACAAACCCTGGCACCCACGTACATGTCCTCCCGCCAGATATGGCCCTTTTCTCTTCAGCTACGTGCTTTGTTCCCCTTGAGCATCAACTTCTTCAATGCAATCTGAAGTCTCAATTTCTGTGGCTTTGTCACATTTAATAGGGTGTGCAACTGAACCTAACCTTCTTATGAATATATACCTCTACGCTTCAGACTCCAATCTGCACAAGTCTATCACCTCCTACCAGCAGCTCTCATGGCATTATGGCAGCTTTCCCTTATCCTGCTTCTTTCTTCTCTAGGTAGATTTCATGATTTCTTCTTCTTTTCTAACGTTGTATCCAGATATTACAGGTCCAATATTTCTAAAACTGATCTTGGCTTTTGCAGGTGCCGACGCAACGCTTTTTACGTTGCTAAACAAATGTAACAGGACTATCTGGCCAGGGATCCTCCCAAGACCTGGATTTCCCGGCCTAATGAACGGCGGGCTTGAACTAAAACCGTTGAGGTCGATAAGCATCCCGGCCCCTAGGGGATGGTCAGGCCACTTTTGGGCTCGAGACGGTTGCATCTTCAACCGATTTGGCAAGGGAAACTGCACCGCCGGTGACTGTGGCGGCCTCCTATCATGCGCTGGAGTACGCGGTGCACCACCCATTACACTTGCCGAGTTTGGTCCTGGTTATGGTATTAGCCTTGTTGACGGCTACAACATCCCTCTATCCATATCCCCCTTGGGTGGACTTGGTATTTGCGCAAAAATAAGGTGTGCACTTCCAAAATTTAACCTGCAGTGTCCTACTGAGCTACAAGTGAGAAGAAATGGGCAGCCTGCAGGGTGCATGAGCGCATGCATGGCTTTCGACAAACCGGCATTTTGCTGCACCGGCGCTTTCAATGACTCGAAGTTGTGCCAGCCAACGAGGTACTCGAAATTGTTCAAGGGCTTTTGCCCCACTGCTTCTACCTACCGTGATGACACTGCCACTAGCAATTTTATGTGCAAAGGAGCAGACTACTTGGTTTCCTTCTGTTAAGACTTTCCAGTGAAGACGAGAGAAGAATTTGTTTGGAGGAAATCGTTTCGAGTGAGGAATGTGTAAGGATTAATCAATAAGGCATATTTTGCCAAACAATAATGTCTAAAGGTATGCGTGTCTCGTTGAATTTACGAGTACATGGCTTGAAATAGATTGTCGCAGCCAATACTCTGAAACTACTTGTTTAGCTTCTTATTATGGATGGGCAACTTGTACTTAAACAAACCTGCATGAGCATGACCACTTAACTCCTATGATCTGCATATCAAACTATATGCACGAGGCAAATATTCAAAATAAAAACCCCACAGTGCGCTTTCAAATAGCTTGCCAAAGAGTATGCACAATAAAATTTTGCTAAAAGCTCAACTAGTTTATAACTAGTGATGAGCTTGGTCAGTCAGATTGTTGCCATTAAAATTACCTAATGATCATGATGTGTGGGGAGGTGATATTCGGACTCCTATATTCTTCCATAGTTGCTCACCCCCCATAAGAAAAACTCGATGAAACCCTCAATTTTGAAAGAGAGCAGGCTCAACTTAATCGAGGGCATCAATGTGTATTCTAGTCATCCTCGGGTAAGCGTGAAACAAGAAGATCGAGGCAGGAAAAACTACTATACTTGTCGACAGTAAATCATCACCATGCACCATTTTGGGAAAGCGATTTTCATGCAAATTATGCCCAAGTGTCAAAATCGTCCTTTAGGTAAGAACACTTATTTGCCTTTATTTTCGTCAAAATGGTCCTTCAACTCACAAACATTAACCAAGTTTGGCATGCCACTAGTTACTATAGCAAAATTAGGTATTTGGAGAAAATTACAATCTTAAGAAGGTTGTACGATAAGTTCCTTTGGTAACACATTCGAACTTCCTCTTTACCTTTTTCCTTTTTCGTTAACGACGGTGATGGTGGACATCAGTAGATGGAGGTGGTGTGTGGCGGTGAAGGTGGAGGATCAAAGTAGAAATAGAAATAAACATAATTATTGGATTTTTTAAAGTGTAAAAGAATGACAAATGGCTAAGCCATTTTGCTGCCTTTAGCAACAACGTATGCATGGTTTGCTGCTCAATTTCTCCATTTCACTATCTGAATGATGTATGTGATTTTCTCAAGTTTGCAGGTTCCGACGAAAGTATTTTCCTTGGTAAAATATCACCAAACTCCTTGAGGTTTGGGTATAATGACAGTCAACCCTATCGACTTTTAAAATCTTACATGTCAGATCATAATTTTAAAGATTCGTCGCATACATATTTTCCTTCCGTTATAACACACTTTTTATTAATATACTTTTTTTTTTATTATAAAAGCATACTATAAAAGCATACTAGATTCGTCTCAGGCTTTATCTAGGTGGCTTTGGTCTCTACTTTTGCTCCGTCTTTACTATGTCGTCTCACATTATCACACTTAGGTGGACTAAGTTCTGTATTCAGTGTGACACCTCCATGTATATTGTGACACCACTTCATTGGTACCAAAGGCAATGATTGATGAAAATAAAAGTTGACTACACTTGCAAACTTCTATAAATTTGAGTATTTTTTACAAGGAAAAAATTGATAAGTTACCATATCATGGAATTTTTTTTTTGGCATGGCCTTAAAATGACATAATAACTACGTCATTTAAAGCACGTGATAATTTTTTTTTCTATGACAACAACATATATTCAAATTGCCCTTTTGACAAAGTACTAAGACAATTGATCAAGGGTTCATGAATAATGACCTATTTTCCCTTGCTAATGGGGCCTGAAACGGTGATGAAACTAATAGCAATAGACAGAATGAAAATTTTGGCTAACATTTAATACATGCTACCATTTTGGCTAGAGAATTAGAGCTTGTTTGGAATTGATTCTCGAAAGCAAATTTCAAAATCAGCTTTAAGCTATAGATGAGTAGTAAAAGCAGTTTAAGTGTGACAAAATTAAAAGACCAAAAAATTAGTACTCGAATAAAATGTGCTAAAATTTTTCTAACTAAGAGGGTATTCTGGTATTTTACTTGGTCAATCCTGATTATGAAAAAAGTAATTAATTCATAATCCTCATTTTCTTAAATAATAATATAATAGCTTTTGAAAGCTGATTTAGTCAGTTTTGAATGCTTAACAATCGCCTAGCAACTTGACTTGATTTTGATCATATTATAAAAAAGTTAGAAGATCAATTATTTGGGTAGTCTATATGCAGGTAGTAGGAGGCATAGCACATGGAGACAAGTCATGCAGCCCCAAAGTTATGCCTGGTTCACAAACGAAAATAATGCGTGCATGCCACAAAATACTGCCTTCGAAGCAACATCTTGTCTCAACCAAGATGGTTACTAACTTCTACATTATTAACTTTGGGAATTCTTTACCAAACAAATAAAAACTTTTGGAATCAGTGACCACCTTGATTTTGAATGAAGTAATTTCCAACTACTATCTTACTCACTAGTTTCTAAATTAGGAGAGGCTATTATATCCTCTAACATGCGAATTAACAGTCTTATTTGCTGCTAAAAGGTCAACACTTGTCACTAAAATACATTTTAACAGACAAAAAAAGGAAAGAACCAAATAAGAGAGTCTCAATCATGTTACAATAAATATCCATGTTCCACCTTATTTGTCTAAAACTTTCTAACTACTGTTAAACATTGGCCACTTTTGCCCGTAAATCTGGCTCAACCAATGAATTTCTTTTTCAACAATTGCGCAATATTTCCACTTCTCCACTGCAGTGTACTGTTTCCAATCTCCATATATTTAAGTCTCTCACCACCCCCGACCTTGCTGTCAAATTCTATCATGACATTGTGGCATCTTACCCTTGTCTTAGCTCTCTCTTTCTTAGGTACCTGCATGTAAACCAATCTTACCTTTTGATTTCATTCTCGTGCTACGCAAACTGTTTCAAACTTTCAATGTAATGAGTTGTTGGTGTTTTGGCTTTCGCAGGTGCCGATGCCGCGGTTTTTACATTACAAAACAAGTGTAACAAGACTACATGGCCAGGGATTCTCTCGGGCTCTGGGCATCCCCTACTAATGAATGGCGGGCTCGAACTGAAATCCGGTGACTCAATCAACATCACTGCACCGGATGGGTGGTCGGGCCGCTTTTGGGGGCGCGACGGGTGCTCCTTCGATCAATCTGGCAAGGGCAACTGCACGACTGGCGACTGCGGAGGCGTCCTGCAATGTGCTGGAGCGGGCGGTACACCTCCCGCATCTCTAGCCGAGTTTACGCTCGGCACAACTTTGCCCGATTTTTACGACGTAAGCCTTGTTGATGGATACAACATCCCCATATCCATAGTTCCTCATTCTGTTGGATCTAACTGTTCCGTCGTTAGCTGTCTTACGGACTTGAACCTGAAATGTCCTACAGCGCTGCAAGTGAAAAGAAACGGGCAGGTTGTTGCGTGTATGAGCGCATGCATGGCTTTTAATAAGCCGGAGTATTGCTGCAGCGGCGCTTACAATAACCCGAAGGTATGCCAACCATCTGATTACTCTCGAGTGTTCAAGGCTGCTTGCCCGGCAGCCTATAGCTATCCTTACGACGATGCGACGAGCACTTTTACGTGCAAAGGAGCTGATTACTCCATCTTATTTTGTTAGAGAACACTTGGTGTCGAACTCATGGATGAATAAGGTGTATCAGATTACAGGTTAACAACTATCATTAGTATTAGAGGCGTGGCTTCAAATAAATTGATACAGCTAAGCCCCATGATCATACGATCCCATTTTTTAACAGTAGCTTCTTGTTATGGATGGATGAGTACTACGGTATATATAACAGTAGCTTCTGAATACATTTTTCAGTCAATCAAAACTGTAGCTTTGCATGTTGGTAATTGCTTTAGGTACAATGTAAGGGAAAAAGAATCCAGTTTCAACCAGGGAATATGGCTCCACTTTCATCATGGGAGTTATTTATCAAAAGAATCTAATTTCAAAGTGAAATTTATCATCATTGCAACTTGAGCCAAGATCTAAACCGTGGATCAACTATAACCTCTTACAGGAGGAGAAAATGTACCTCGTATGCCATAACGAGTTCTCACCGTTATGTCCTGAAAGGAGATACAACATAGTCATGTCAACCGAAAGAGAGAATACCGTGTGCATTCGCGAGGGAGGGAGGGAGGAAGAGAGACAGGGGAGGGGCATTACATGAAGGTATAAGCAGATATTCTGTTTGAGAAGTACAGTTCTATGACGACCCGCAACAGCTAAATTTGCTGCCTGCGGCTACAGGTTCCTGTCCGGGAACAACAATCTTGGTTCCTTTAAGAAGTGCCGAACTTCCTCCAGATTCCGCTTCTTCATTGGCAATGAGGGCCTTTTTGCTGACGGTTCTGTAGATCTCCGTTAGGACATTAAGAAAAGCCGCTTCCACATTGGTTGCCTCGAGGGCTGATGTTTCCATGAAATAAAGGTTCTCTCTCTGGGAAAACTCTTTTGCATCCTCCGTTGGTACAGCTCGAAGGGTTCCCAGGTCAGACTTGTTGCCTACAAGCATGATTACGATATTCTTATCAGCATGGCCCCGCAATTCCTCTAACCACCTTGCAATATGATCAAACGACTGACGCTTGGTCATGTCATAGACTAGCATTGCCCCCACTGCACCTCTGTAATATGCGCTCGTCACAGCCCGGTATCTGAAATTATAATTGCTGCTTAGAGCAGAAAACCATAACTGATAACTGTATAGTAGCAGATGGGGGCAAATGAGGAAATACGAAAATGATTTCCCTCCGTCTCCCTTCAAAGATCCCTAGTGCACCATTTAGTGTGAGTAGTTACAGTCCTTTAAAACCTATTTTAACCTTTTGCAAAAAAATCCACACATGCAAAGGGGGCCTACAACAAACAGTTAGAAGGTACATTGACAATGACATGCATAAGTCAATCATTTGCAAATGCCAACATGGAAGCAGGGATTTCGAGTTTTTTCTTGTTGGTCTCTCAACGGGTTTGCACCCTTTGGGGTCTTTGGTAGTAAAAATGTAATTACCAAAAAAAAAAGGCGGAAACGGGAAATAGCGGTTCCTTTTTTCCTAATCACAAAATGAGTGCTTGAAGACCTAACAGTAAAGTCTAGGGGTTAAGGTTTATATATTAGGCAATTTCTCCAAATTCCAACCACTTAAAATCAGTGAGACATCTTTCTCCTTCATTCAAAGCTGTCAAAATCCTAGACATCAATTAAAGCATCAACATGATTTCTAGGTTACTCACCTCACCTCACCTCACCTCAACCATTTCATTCACAGAACTTATGTTGCTGTTATCATCTTCAGTACTCTTTGCTTGCCATTCAACAAAGCATAACTATTCCTATGTGAACAAGAGAGCTAGCCATTCTTTTGCCGCCATATTGCCTGAGTCCTAGCTTGTCTTACCTATATTTTACAAAACGATTGAAAAATCATAAGGTACACGTCTACTTAATCAGTCAAAATCAAAGCTTAGTAAAGACCATAATCTCCTCCTCTACAGCAATTTGCAGACTAGCTACTAGAGTACTTAATGACGATTACTATGCATCAGTACTTTCTCCTTATTCTGCTGTGGTCCCATTCAAAATCATTGCCAAGTTCAAGTCCCCTGTTTAAAAACTCTAAATGTGTTTGGAAGATGTCATAGCCAGGAACAGACAAAAAGTACGAGAAATTCATCCACAAAATCTACAATTGCCACGGCCGACCTTGAAAACTCCTCCTATAGCTAGAAAAGAAAAAACAAAAAGGACTCAAGAACAACAAAAGCAGTGGTGCAAGGAAAACTCTCCCCTTTGAGAAGTCCACCTATCATCTCCGTCCATGTAAAGTATAAACTGTACGAAACATATAGGGAACCATCCTACTTGGCACTCTGATTACGCTCCAATACGATAACAAATTTGAGGCCAACTTCAGCACTGCCCAAGAGTGCCAATAGTAGCCAATAGCTACATACTCCTGCCATCTCACAAGAACGAAGACTATGGTCCGTCATGAATGGAGCACCAACTGCCAGTAATCTTCGCCTTCACAAATTGCCTGCGGTCAGGATAGCATCCCATGCAGCCTTGTATACAAAAAGGCCAAGCTCAGAGGAGCATGTGCATGCCATATGCCTCTCCTCATCTCCCACTCTAAACCATGTAAAAGTAACAAAACTGAAAAAGAACACGTTAGAATCACACTTCCATATATGTGTCATCATCCTGAGCAGCAATCCATGATTTTTCCTCAAAGTAGTCATAAACAGATGCAAGAATTCAATCTCCCAATCTTTGATATCCACCCTAATCCAAGTCGACAGATTATTCGAGATGCTAACATAATCTCCTATGCTTGCCTTTCTATTCAAGGCCAATCTCTAACCGGAACTGCTTCCAAAACGACTCTTCCTCACACCATAGGGGTTCAACCCAAAACCTCAATCGCCTCCCATTGCCCAAATTGAAAGATGTACTTTCCATCAATCACCCAAACCAAAAGCTACAGTCCGCCACAAGATCACCCCCTGTTGGCAGTGGCGAGGCCACCTGTATCATATGGTGGGCACTTGCCTGGAATTTTCTTTTTCTACAGGTACAAAATTTCTAATTATGCTTGAGAAAAGCATTGAGAAACTGCATTTCGTATAGCTTTGCCCACCTTAAGTTCGATAACTTTTTGCATTAACGTCAAATTTCGCCCACCCTTATTCATGAAATCTAGCCTCGCCACTACATGTTGGCTCTCATGGCCGTAAACCCAGCAATACTGACAAACTATCCTGAACGGATGAAATATGACAACATTCAACCTCTGCATTCTTCTAATCCATGCTCGGTTGATATACGTTCCTTTAAGATTTAGTAACTTCCACCATTTCTCCTGTTCCTATTTATGCCACTGTTACATTGTTTAATTTTGTGGATCTAGATCATTAAGTTCCAGGATTAGCAACGGCCTGACGCAAAATCTCCTCCATTGGTGAAAAGCTGCTAGAACTAAATGTTCAAAGAGCCTGCAGTTCTTCATAGATCTCCTAGAAAATTTAAGTGGCCAAATAAACATGATGGAGAGCAGCTAGAACATATAAAAAGGAAAAGCATATGACAGTTGAAGAAGGTTTGAAAATCAACTAACACGTTATACCTTACTAACTTCCAAAGGATTCTAATCTGCCTGCCTTGCGAACTACTGATATGTCCTATTTTTAGCAAAGTTAAAGAGTGTGGAATGCAGTAAAAATGAGATTCAAGGGAAGCTTCAATCTTGCTAGGAAGTGTGGTGTAACAATAGGAAAAGATGGAAATAACAAGTTATCTTTTCGCTGTTGCTCAAAGATCAGAGAAGCTGGAGAGAGACTTCTTATGGGAAGGAACTTCGGAGAGAAAGAAATATCATTTGGTTAGATGAGAGGAGGTCCGCCTACCGATTCATGGAGGGGATTTGGGGGTAAAAAACTTGGCTACTTTTAATCTATGCTACATGGACTTGGTACGAGTGTCTGAGTCGGATACGTGTCCAAGTGTCGGATTCATCTATTATTCAAAACCCAAGACACGGGGACACGAGAAAAGATTCCTATATGTTCTTGTTTTTTGGTTGTTCCTTAGTTTACATGGGAGTTTTAAGTTATGTATATTGTTTCAATTTATCACTAAGATCATCTTAAAGCAATAACAAAGTAAAGGGAAAGACAGTGTTCTTAGTGGCAGATCTTATAAGATTTGTCGGACACATACCTATGCCCATGTCCAAGTGTCGAGTGTCTAACACGGGTACTTCACGTATTTTGAAGAGTCCATGTAACATAGCTTTTAATATGGAACTTTTGGGGAAATGGTTATGGAGATACATGAGGCAAAGATTGTGGCAAAGTTTGGGACGGGTGTGTGTGGTCTCCAAATGGGGTTTGCAGATCTCATGTTTTGAGCTTATGGGTTGGCATTTGCAAGGGGTGGCAAAGCTTTGAAGAGCATGTTCGTTTCTCCATCGGACATGATAGTCGGGTTTGTTTTTGGCAAGATGCATGGTGCAGTGATGCGGAGCTGTGCAAGTCTTTCCCTGCCTTGTTCTCTATTGCAGCAAATAAAGAGGTTTGTGTGGCAGACACGGTTTCATATGTAGGCAATGGCCTTTTGGGAATCCTCTTTTTATAGGAACTTTAGGGACTGGGAGCTTGATTCTCTCTTCTCTTTCCTTGAGCGCCTACAGTATGTGACTCTCTCTCGAGGCGAATTGTCTGGGGGTGCTATGGAAAGAAGACAGCAGGGGTCTTTT
The DNA here is from genome assembly GCA_033065855.1 of Escallonia rubra. Classification (NCBI taxonomy): domain Eukaryota; kingdom Viridiplantae; phylum Streptophyta; class Magnoliopsida; order Escalloniales; family Escalloniaceae; genus Escallonia; species Escallonia rubra. The sequence goes on along the minus strand of JAVXUO010003137.1, from coordinate 24,160 downwards.
CTCGGTTCGTTCTTACTACTTACTTACTTTCTTCTCGTGGTAACTCTTCTTTCCCATGGAAAGAGACATAGTGTTCGACAACCCCTCTTAGGCTGCCAGAGTTTCAGTGTCAAAGGGGAATAATGCAAGAAAGCTGGTGAATCGGTGGATCATCTACTCTTACATTGTTCGATAGCCAGGCTTGTGTGGGGTTCAGTGTTCACTCTGCTGTGGGTGGGTTGTGGGGGGGCGTGGGTGTGGTGGGGGGGGGGGGGGGGGGGGTTGCATGGGCCATGCCGCGTTCTGTTGGTGATATATTAAACGCTTGCTCCCTATATAAAAAGAGATGCCACCGAAAGCTAAGCTCTTGATGTTGATTCCTCCATGGGTTTTTTGTGTTTATGGAAGGAAAGGAGTAGCAGAGCTTTTCAAGGGTTGGAGAGCTCTATTAAGAATCTAAAGGCTCTCTTTTTGTCTACTTTAGGGTTCTGGGCTGTGGAAAGTGTTACTTCCAACAAAGGCTTTGTTGATGTTTTTGATAGTTTTACAGTTTGTATAGGTGGCTGATTTGGTAAATTGTCGGTGTACATGGGTTCGCCCCCTCTGGCATCGTTTTGAATATACTCGTTACTACCAAAACAATAACCAGTTAACATATGGCAATAAAGAACACAACTTGAAATTCTTGAGCAACAACAAGAATTATATCGGTTCAGGCAGAGAAGCAGCTTCACTTATTAACTGAGATCGGTAACTAGGACTAGGACCCTTTGGCCATAGTGCACAAGGCTCGAGAAGGAAAGCTATTGTCATATCAACCTTCAGTTATTAACAATAGGGATTCAAGTGCAATAGTCCATAGTACTATCCACTCCGTACTTACTATTTACTCCCTCCATCCCACAAAATTGCACACTCTGACTTGCATAAAGTTTAAGAAACTTGGTAAAAAATGTTATGTTTCCTAGAATACCCTTGGATGCCCTTTTCTTGTGTTTTCTTTAATTTTTGTCCGCAGATCGAATACCAGCTCTGTTTTCCTCTCTCTTCCCATTGTTCCCCTTACTTCCTCATCTATCCCTTTCCCCCCAATCTTCTCGAGAGACAAGTAACTCATGCTTCCAAACAGGTTTCAACTGGCTTCCTTTTTCTGTTGGATCTTTATTAGAGTCTTGATTCCGTTTCACCGGGAACAATGGATGCCAAGAAAGTACCTCAATTTTGTTACCGTCTTCCTCCTCTCTCTTATTTCATTTAAGATTTGGCTCATACCAATATCATCTTGAATCAGTAAAGTCCTTATATTTACACTCTTCATCCATGTGAATCGAATTTAGATTATGCAACCTACGATCTAAAGAACAAAGAAGCAACAATAGTAATCTGCTCCGCAATCAAGAATAGAAGAGAAAAATTTATCAGAAAGTCATCTCTCAATACCTAGTCGCCCCATTATACAATGCCTAGGCTCGCCTTTTTGGACGCTTCATGCCAAGCAACCCACCTTAAACGGCTTCATGCATAGTCCCCCGCCTATTTGAATGCCTTCAGCGCCTAGTCGAAAGCCCAACTCACGCCTAGTTGATAACACTAGACTGTTGCATAGTCAACTTAGCTGCTTCAAACCACCTTAGTCATCACCCACAATCAACTTTAAATGGATTGAGGAACCAGATCTGAATATGGAATCAAAATTTTTTTTTGTGATGGAACCAAATCTTAACATGTAATCATTCTTTTTGTGATGGAATCAAATATGAACTCCCAATGTCAAAAACCTTTTAAATTCAAATAAGAAACTTAATCATTGTCATCTCAAGCAGCGATGGTGGTCGAGAAACGACGGTGGTTGCTGATGGAAGCGGTAGTGGTTGATAGGAGACCATTTGGCGGTGCCTTGGTGGGGTGTTCGACAATGGTGTAGAGGCGATATTGGTGGTGGTTGAAGGAAGTGACAGGGTGATTGTGGTGGCGGGTTGAAGAAGATGGTAGTGATGGTTGAAGCAGACGGGAATAGTGGTTGGTAGAGGATGACGATGGTGGTGGTGAGAGAGGAGACAACAAAGGAGAGAGAAGTAGGGGATAGGTGGACTGTAGATATGAGCACGGTCCAGTTTGGGGGTCAAACCACAAACTGAACTATTACCCCTCGGTTTGAAAATTTTTGAGCCGAGCCGAACCGAACCAACACTATTGGTTTGGATGGTTCGGTTTCAACGGTTCCGTTTGGTCGGTTAGGATCAGTTTGCGCCAATTCGAAAATTTTGTCCCTTTGCACCTACTATTGGATATAAATATTTTCAAATTTGAAGTTATACTTTCTTTAAATTACACATAATCTTGTTACATTCAATATCTAAGAGCTCGTGTGATGGATATATATTACAATAGAAACTCGATTATGTCTGTCATGATGTACGAGAAAGAATGAGAAAATATACGAGAGATATTGATCAGTACTTCTTTTGTATTATAACTGCTCTCATTATTTTCTTTTCTTTTAACTTTTAACGTTTTTGTTTGTTTGGATTTGCTAAGTACCATCTATCTAAAAATTATCAATGAATGTCATCGAAAATAAATGAATAAGTCATATGTCGGGGTTCGGTTCGGTTTGTGATCGGTTTTAAAAAAGTGAACCGCGAACCGAACTGAATTGAGGTCGATTTGAGAAATGTGAAACCGAACCGTTAAGATTTTCAAATGGTTTGGATTGTATTGGCTTGGTTTGATCGGCTTGACCGTTCACACCGGTTTAAACAGTTTGTTGCTCGCCCCTAAGGTGGTGGGATTAAATGAGGAAAGAGAAAGTGGGTAGAAAGAAAACAAGATAAAAGGGCATAAATGTTAAAACAACAAGAAAGCAATTTTTTTGGGACGGCCCAAAAAGGAAAACTAATCACTTTTTGTGGGACGGAGGGAGTATTTATTGACCTGAAATTCACAGAGACGTCTACTTTTTATGTTTGTTAATCAGATTATAAATATCTAACTGAAGTGCTTATGTCCCTCTTCTTCCTAAAGGCAAGAGTCTTCTCAGCAAGAAACAGAAAGCCTTTTCTTCTTAGCATTACAATGCTTCCCTCCACTTGAAAATTCAAAACCTAGCTCCGCCAATCAACCTGTTAACCTATGTACCTCCACAAGTTTCAGGCCCACCTAATGCCAGGTCGTAATGAAGAAAACATCAATATACAACACTCCGATCCTCTCCAGTCTACTTTGACTTTTTGTGAACTCCAAGAACCAAAAACTGAATTTTCTCACTATTGTTACCCTTAAGTTTGACCCAGTCAAACAATACTATAGGTGACCCGACTTCAGTGCAATGTTCAGATGTTCTAGCCTACTTTGCTACTTTGACATTTTAGGAATCCCAGCACAAAACATTAGCATTATTCGTTGTTTTGCCCTAAGTTTGACTCGTAAAACAATACTTTAGTTCATATGTACTTGCTATTCAAGTTCAATTAAATGATCAGACGTTTCCGATTCCATCCTAGAAACTTGCAAAAAAACTCAAAGAGGGACACATATTAGGAAAAAAAATCTGTACCTTTCTTGGCCGGCGGTGTCCCATATCTGGGCCTTGACGGTCTTGTGATCGATGACGAGCGTCCTCGTCTGGAACTCCACCCCGATCGTCGCCTTTGAGTCCAAACTAAACTCGTTTCTCGCGAAACGCGCCAGCAGCTGCGATTTCCCAACGGCCGAGTCGCCGATCAGCACGATCTTGAACACGTAGTCGATCTTCTGGTTGAAATCTCCGTGGAAATTCGACATCAGAGCATCCGATCGGATCGGGTCGAGTTGAGCGGCGTCGATCGACCTGCGGCCCGATTTCCGTCGAGAGAGGTCGATAAAGCAACTAGGGTTTCGATGAAAAAAGTAGAGGAAAGATATACGACTTTAGCTGAGAAAAAGTGATCAACGGCTTTCGGCGGGTTAAATAACGGTTTCTGACATATGCCATTTTTTGGGTTTATTTGGCCTTCCCGGGAAGTTTCATGGGAAACAAAGAGAATTCACATTTGAATTCTATTTTTAGACATTTAATTTTTACATTTATTATCGGAGTCGCTCTCTATCTTTTAGAATTTTAGCGCTAATAATTAAATTCAATTGATAAAAAATAGAATTTAAACATCACGTTCCAAAAAAATTGACAAAGATGAGCTATGTCGTTTAAGAAATAAACTTTAGAGAGATTCATTTTCGAAGCCTATTTATTTTCCAAAATCTCCTTACGGTTTTAGTCGAAGTCCATTACACTATGTTTTGAGTTCTTATTTTACTCGTAAACCAACCATAATCTTTCACTCTGAAATTTTAAACTTTCAATCTTTAAGAACCATAATGGTAGAGTACTAATCTTTAGTGTCATAACAAAGTGCAATTTTTACAATAATGGCAAATGTCATACACATTGCATTCGGAGCAACAAACTGGTCGCTTTTTTCTCAATAATATCTTGTCACGTATATTTTTAAAAGAGTTTTGCAACTTTACAAATATGTAAATTCAAGTACAATCTCAACGGGCATAACCCAAACATTATAAATTCAAGGCAACATCCTAAGCCATCCCTACATCAGGAAGGCAATTTCTACACAGAGCTCTATTGAGAGGAAGATTCTTGGCTTTCTTCCATCTAAGAATCGTCCGCATGATGTAGGTACCAATATCAGTAAGAACACCTGATGTTGCATTCTCCCTAAACGACGTATATACTTAGTGCAAGTGCAGTTTACAGAATCTAGCCCTGAAGCTCTTTCTTCCAAATCTGGTAATAGCCGCGACTAATTTTTTTTTAAATGCTAGTTAGGTTCGTTATCTCTTGCCAGATAGAGCTATAAAGAGACAAATAAACAGTAAGTGCTCCTTGGTCTGACTGTAATTTTATTTTAGCAATTTATCTTTTGTTCTTAGAAGCCTATCTCGGAAGATGAACGCGTATTTAGGAATATATTTCCCAAGAACCAAAAATGCCCCACTAGTTTACCTTTATGGTTTGCCATCTCTAGCATTCCAAGCAGAAGAACCGAGCCATTAGGCATTCCAAAAAGCCAGTAAAGGTAATGCTAATAAAGAATCCTTTCGAAAGAAAACTAGGTAACCAACAAACCCCATGATGTGAAACTAGTAGGGCGTACATAAGACGAGGAAGGAACAAAATAAAGGAAAAGGAGAAAACTGAATGTTTATTCTCAATTCATAACAAGGTGATCTCTTTATTACAAGAGGGGTCCCCTATATATGACGAAGATAGAGCTTAAAAAAAAAAGATTGAAAAACTCCTAATTGATTCAATCATATTGAAACAAATTTGATTGAATCTTACATTTATATGGATACTGAATTATGGAAATCCCTAATATATCTCTTGCTTAAAATAGAAGTAAACAAAGATCAATTCCCTAATCATCTCTTGGAATTTCGAAAATAAGCATGTCAACTCCTCTAATTACATAAAGTTCATCATTTTTCCAAGGTTGACAATAGCTCTCGTTTGGAGAGATAAGTTGTTGGTACTGCTGTGACAAGGCAGCAAAGCTCGTCTTGGGTATGCCCGGTAAAATCTATATAAGGACGGTTCTGCCGTGGCACCCGAAAGCGCCGGTAGCCACCTTAGGAGAGGATACTGTTTCACACTAACATTGTTGATGGCTGCGATAGGTCGGAAGAAAAGGCGGGGATATGAGCCACAATAATGGAACTAGCAAAAATAACTACATACACTGTGGGAGGCTTAAAAGTTCCTTGGTACGGAAACAAATCCTGCACATTGAAAACTGCGCCAGTGCTCATATTAGAAGGTAAGTCAAGCAAATAAGCATTAGGTCCTTCTTTGCCAATGATTATGAAATCGTCTAAAGGCTCGAGCATGCAATTTTTTGAAGGATTTTCGAGGATAACACTCAGGGCGGATCAGACACGAGCCATAACAAAGTCCTTTGCATTAAACTCAAGCTGCCTACTACGACCATCTGCATCAAGTTTTATGGTTTTCATTGTTCAACACTATTTTGGACGGATTTCAGCATGCAAATCACGTACATGACAAGCAAAAATGTCAGCAGATTTCAATGGGTGGGAGTTGGAAAGTAAGGGAATCAAATCCATTGGCTGGCAAGGGGAATAACCAAGTGACAATCTCAAACGGACTCTCTATCATGGCGTGGTTAACTGAGTTATTGTTGGCAAACTCAGCTTGTGGAAGAATTAGATCCCGCGCACCGTGCCGCTTACCAACTAAACAACGTAGGAGCCACACAAACTACGATTAACAGCCTCAGCTTGGGAGTGAAAAGTAGAAGAGAATTTGAACTGAGAGCCAAGAAGTTTTCGTAAAGTCTTTTAGAAGTAACTGAGGAATTTAACATCTCGGTCAGACACAATAAAGGTGAGTAAGCCACGGAGGCAAACCACTTCCCGAAAGAACAACTTAGCAATATAAGAGGCGTCCATAGTCTTGGTACATGGAATGAAGTGTGCCATTCGTGAATAACGATCCAAAACAACAAGGATAAATCATGGCCACTAGCAGTTTTGTGCAATTCTAAGACAAATTCCATGCTTGTGTCTTTCCACGGGAGGTACGAAAAATGTAAGGAAGTGTAAAGACCAGTGTCAGATTTCCTATCTTTAGCTAGCTAAAAAGTGCGACACTGGGAAACAATGCGAGCGACCAAACTCAGGACAAGTAGCGTACTCATCCTTAAGTCTAGCAAATCCGACAACATTTAAGCTCATGGACTACAAGACCAGAAAGATACAACTTAAAGCATCAACAACATTGTTTAAGAAGAAACGAGTACCATTGTAAAGGTGCAACCCACTTCGCATGGGGAGGATTTAACTTTTGTCGAGAATGGAGGTATTGGGGGGCGTGCAATAACGCCTGAATGATAGCAAAGCTCCTTATCATAGGTAGAGTATTGCGGTCGAGTATCATTGAGTTTTTAACTGAAATAGGCTACATGGTGACCACACTAGCTTAACAAGCCTTCAATGCCAACACCAGAAGCATCACAAGAGACCTTAAAGACTTGGGAGAAGTCTTGATGTTGTAAGATGGGAGCTGAAATCACGCGTTGCTTGATTGTAGCAAAGGCGTGAATGGCTGCCAGTGTCCACATGAACTCCCATTTCTTGATACAGTCAGTGAGGTGTGCCACAGTGGAACTAAAGCTTTTAATAAATCACCGATAGAATATGGCCAACTCATAAAAACTGTGAACCTCCAAAAGGTTCCATGGTCCGGGCTAGTCATTTAATAGCGTGCATGTTCTCAGAATCGACATCAATTCCTTATGCAAAGATGATAAAACCAAAAAAAGGCTACACGAGATAGCGCGAAGTAACAATTCTTAAGATTGGCAAACAACTAAGCCGCATGGAGGGTTTTGAGGACCTGTCAGAGGCGGTCTAGATGAAATACGCTCGGTCTCTCTAAAGATCAGAATGTCATCAAAGTACACAAGGAAAAGTTTCCCGAAGAATGGGCGTAAAATTTGAGTCACCACTTGTATGAATGTGCTCGGGCATTAGCAGACATAACTAACCACTCATAAAGACCATTGAAGGTCTTAAAGGTGGTTTACCCACTCATCACCAGGTTGAATCAGCACCTGATAATAACCACTGCGCAAGTCAAGTATGGAGGGCCAACGAGAACTAGCCATCAAATCCAACATGTCGTCGAGCCGGGGATGGGAAACCTATACTTGATAGTGATTTTATTGATGGCATGATTATCAGCACACATTTGTAATGTGCCATATCTTTTAGATGTCACGAGGGCAGGCATAGCACATCGACTCATACTTTCGGGCGAACAACTACGATTTAAAAGTTCATTAACCTGCTGTTGAAGGTCAGCACGTTCCACATGATTTGTTTGATAATGAGGCAAGTTAGTAACTGGAACCTAAGGACCAAGTCAATGGAATGTTCAACATCCCATAATGGATGTAGCTCGGCAAGAATGAACTCATGATTCATATCTTGAAACTCATGCAACAATTGAGCAACCTCAGGGGAAGGTCGATTGAAGGTGCCGGGGAATTAAGGAAGGCATCCTGCGCCATTGAGGCTAACACAAAATCCCGAATCTTGACCCACCTCCTCGAATTCTTGATGATTAAGAAGCTGAAGGGTTTGCTTATTTAGAAGCAGCGATGGCATCTTTGATGGGTTAACCTTCATAAAGGGCTTTATAAGTAAAAGTTTGATACTTTTCTCCATGTGCTTGAAAGTATGTGTTGTGTCTCACCCATGATGCTCAAGTTCTAAGTCATTAAGCCATGGGTGACCAAGTAAGATATAAGCAAAATCCATGGGAAGAACACCACACCAGATTTTGGCCGAATATGCACCCATCTAGAAGGGCACTAAGCATTGTGTTGTAACTCGGAAGAAAGGTTTTATCAACCCATGTGACTCAAAATGGTGTAGGGTGAGTTTAAGTTGTCACTTCATTTTGGTCACATCTCACTTGGAGACCACGTTCATTATACTACCTAGAGGTGTCAAACAGGCCGGGGGCTCGCGCACAGCCCATTCCAGCCCGAAAAAAGCCTGGCTCGTTACATGAACAGTTCTGGCCCTGGGCCAAAAGGTCAACGACCTGGAACAGAGCCAGCCAGACCCTCAAAAAGCCCAAATTTGGCCCGATCCAGGTTAGGCTCGGCCCGACCCTAAAATTCAAACTTTCAAAAAATTCAGATCCCCCCCAACGGCTTCTTTTTTCTTCTTAAAATTCCACTTTCACCCCCCCCAACAGCTTTATAATGACTAGTTTTAGGGTATTTTTCACCCAACCATATTCCAACGATTCTTTTATGTACTTTCACATTTTAACCTTCCCAACAACTATAAACGGCTAGTTTTTAGTAGTATTTTGGTCTTTTGTAAACTTTGAAAAATCAATAAATTCACCCCTCTTGTTCACATTTTTCACACTAATCGTTTCATTCTCTCTCATCTAAATTCTAGAAGCTTTCCTACAATTCTTATTTGTTACTAAGCATTAATCCTCTCAAATTTTCAATTACAAGAATTATTTAGTACTTTTATTCTTTTCCATTCAATTATTCTTACCAGTTTTATTTTTCATTCTTGTCAAACAATTTTAGCGTAAAATATGTCTTCCTTAAGATTATCAAAATCACGTAGCCAAAAACGTCCACCACCACCACAAGCACCATAATTTCAAGATCAACCAAAAGTGAGTATTCAAAATTTTATTCAGTTTAACCAAAATATTCCAAATTTTGAATATACACATTCACATGATTACCAGCATTTTAGTCAAGGATGCATTTTAGTTGGCGACATTACTACTCCAACGTAGAATCTTATTCGGATGAGTGGTTATCATGATGAAGGACCGAGCAATCCTGCTCTAGTCCACCAGAATTCCAAAAGGCAAAAAAGAAAAAAAGAAGAAGCTAATTGTTGGAATAATTTTGACCAGATTCAAGTTGATGGCGTTCCAAAAGTTCAATGTAAGTATTGTGAAAAATTATTTTCGTGTGGTAGTTGTAATTCACATCTTAATAAGCATTTCCCAACATGTGCACCTAATCAAGGCCATGTAAATTCAAGGCAAATACAATTGTTGTTTTGCGATAAATTATTTTCTTATAATCAGCGAGACTAAAAAGACGGTCTTGCTGAATTTATTGTTCACGGATGAACAGGTTTTTAATTTTGCTGAAAATGATAAGTACTCTTGATATATAAATAATTACATGCAACATTTCTATAAAAAGGTTCATAGATACACAACTAGGTATGATGCACTAAGACAGTATAATGCTGCTAAAACACGCTTGATTGATTATTTTGATAAATTTGATGGTAGTGTTAGTCTTACATCTTATGTTTGAAAATCTCCTTTTACTCTGGTTAATTACGCTTGTGTGACGGCACATTAGATTAATTCTGATTAGGTTATGAATAAGAGAATCATCGCTTTGAACTCTTTCCCTATCCACATGATGCAATAGACGTTGCTGATATTATATGCAGAATATGTAACACGTTTAATTTAACGAACAAGATAATGAGTCTTAGTTTTGATAATACTTCTAATAATATAGATGTTGTTCAAGTCTTAAAGACAAACCTTAAGCCTATATTAGATGGTAACTTTTTTCATGTTAAATGTGTTTGCCATATAATTAATTTAATTGTTCAAGTTGGTTTAGGTGCTGTAGGAGATATTCTTCACAAAATGAGGGGTGGCGGCGTTTATTAATTGTTCGGGTCTGAGAATACATGACTTTAAAGCTTTATGTGTTCAATATGGTTTGTCTCGTAGGAGACCACTTACAGATGTCGTGCATAGGTGGAACTCAACATATATAAAGTGCTTTTACATGTTATACAAACAAGGGTATATTCAGTACATACTAACCATGTTCCCATAAGGCTTGCTAACTCCCGACCAATAGCATTTAGATGTACAACTAGTTGAATTTTTTGAAGTATTTTACACGTCTATCGTTCTATTGTCTAGTACGTACTATTCCATGTCTCTTATTGTTGTACTAGAAATTCTAAAAATTATTAACATTTTAGAGAAATGGAGATATATAGATCCCTTTCATGATATAGTAAAACACATTGACATTAAATTTAACAAATATTGGGAGGAATTGCCTCTTGTTTTTGCTGTCGCCACTACTTTGAATCCTAGGTTCAAGTTGCATGGTATACATATCTCAATATTAGATATATGTGAAAAAATGTGCTACCCGGCATCTGAGACAACCGAGCTTACAAAGAGTGTTAGTAAGTCCTTTGAAGATCTTTATAACTTATATTGAAATTTTGCTGACATGTGCAGGCGAGCTACATCGTCGAGCGTTCAAATATATTATAGGTCATTTCTTAGGGGCATTGAACATGTAGTGGCAAAAAAAAAAAAAAAAACGAGAGTGGAAGCCACTTTTAGTTCTATAGGTTCATCATCTTTTTCCTCTTTCAATGAAATTAGTTTGGATACAAATACTCATCATTATTCTTCATTATCAATAGATGAGCAAATGAATTTTGATTAGCTAACTTTTAGGAAACAAAATGCAAAAATTCATAAAACTTCATCTCAAATTGCTTGGGATGTAATACTGGTGCAAGCTCCAGGATTGTTTCAGGGTTGTGTTTTTTAGTGAGCAGGAAGGTCTTGGATGATAGGAAGAGTTGTCTTAACCCCGACTCACTCAAGCTATGTATGTGTTTGAATGATTATCTTGATGCAAAATACCGGGAGTAAGATAAACCAGTTAATGAAAGGAAGAACAACAGTTCGAGTATTGAAGATTTTCCAGATGATTAGGTAATTTCATTTTCTTTTTTCAAAATATAGTTCAGATTTTTACCGTGGATTATTTTCAAACAAATTAAATGTGTTTAAAGTAAACAATACACATGAGAATATGGTTATTTACAAGCAAAATGAACATTTTTTCTCACTTTTTTTTGGATATATATATATATATATATATATATATATATATATATATATATATATATGGAGCTGATCCGTTGATAGCGCTAGCAACTTGCTAGCGCTATTTGGCCGTCCGCTACATTATGCAGCGGACGATAATTTATCGTCCGCTACATAATGTAGCGGACGGTGAAAAAAATTACTGTTGTGGCGCGTGATCTAGCCGTCCATTCTCGCCCGTGGACGGCCAGATCGCGCTAGCAACTTGGGTTAAGTTGCTAGCCCTATCAACGGATCAGCTCCTATATATATATATATATAGGATAACTTCGCCTGCTTGTTTACAAGCAATCGGTCTCAAGCCTGGATTAAAGGAGGAGGGCCTTTGAACAAATTTATCATAAATTTAATTTTACCACAAAACAAAAAATGATTAAAATGAATTCAAAAAAAATATTTTTTTTTTGCTTGGGCCTGGGCCTGGCCCAAGCCCGGCCTTTAATTTTGGGCCAAGGGCTTGGACTAAGACCGGGCCCTCATATTTTTGTGGTGACCCGGCTAGTGTCTCTCTAGCACAAGCCCCGCCCTGCCCGTTTTTTTGAAAAGCCCAAAGGGCCAGGGCTGGGCCGGCCTAAGCCCGGCCCTTTGACATCTCTAGTACTACCCCCATTAATGATGAGTTTGCGAACGGTGTCCTCGCACGAATGATGTATCTAAAATATGCTTGTTTTTTTAATCGTCCTTCGCAAGAATATACAAAATACATCGCATGATGTTGAGCGCAGGTGCGCCATAAAGCTAAACATTCTCACATTCTTCCTCAGAATCATGTGGAGGACCCACACCCTCGACAATATCATTTTCCTTCTTAGTAGCCTCTAATTGAGTGATGCATATAGTGTGATGAAGACAACGACTGGTGATATGACCCCAGTTGTTGCAGTGATTACACTCCACATTAGATATGTATTGACGAGACGATGTTAGGGTAATTTTATGAGCCTTGCTCGTAATAGCACCTTATGTAAGAGAATGACTAGATTGTGCGACAGATAGAGAAGATGCAGAGCCAATAGATAGCTCAAAAGGTGAGGAACGAGACGAAAAAGAAGTGCCTCTGGAAGGAGTGATCCATAGGGGTTGAAAGCCCCTTCTTAAATGATAACGCCTCATATAAGGCACTATCGAGCTCATGCAGGCAAACGTCCTTTTGTAACTTAGGTATTACCTTATGATAAAGTGATTAACAGAGAGGATTCATGTATCACATATCTCACTGTAAGCTTCTCAAAGAGAGACATATACTCAATTAATCCACAGTTTGACTCAGTTGCATCATCTCAAATTATATTTCTTGATGGGAGTATGTGGAAATGTACTTCTATGTTTATTTTAAACGCATCTTGTCCTATGAGATGATAATTCAGCAAGCCGCACGAGGGTATCCTTAATCCTGCTAATAATGTTTGGTAGCCCTAATTAATTTTATCTTAGCAAGGCTAATGTGCTCAAGGTCTTGCATGCAATTTTTTATTATCTAAAATAGTCCTCTATCTCAACTAACGAATCACAAAAAAGGCCAGGGCTGAGATGACCACCAAAGCTAGGTGCATCGACTTTGACACGACAAATGGCGTCTCCAACATCATCAGATTGGTAACGGGGCTCACCATCGTCCCATGAATTTTACCCATACTCGAATTCTGAACACCATGGTCACCAAGAATCTTCCTATTTGGAAAATGGGCCCCCTTAGGAATGGTAAGACCAAGATGAGGGGTTTCATCAGTGTATCCCTGGTGCTCTCGTTTCCTAAGGGAAATGTGGATTGGGTGGAGGCATTCCTCCAAGCGAGTTGACAAATTTATGACATTCTCTGGAAGGGACTCCATAGAGTCCTCAAGGGTTTGGAATTGCTCATCGACAAGCTTATCTATCTCACTAAGCATGATGAAAATGCACAAATATGTCTAAAAATGGTTAAGATTGAAAACTGTAAACTAATGCGAAAGGCCAATAGGAAACAAAAGAATTATAAAAGCAACGATGTTGGGCTTGTGTGTTAATGGGAAAAATGAAGAAGGGTGGGAGAATGGTATGGGGTGACTTTAAATGGAGTCGGTCAAGTTTGAGACCCATGGCGATTTGCTCGACTAACCAACAAATGTAACAATTAAATCAAAATTCAATGTGAGAAGTTGTTCCTTCCCGTGTGATTTAAAACCTACCACTAATTGCACTAATGGACGAGGGAACAATCGCGGTTGGTTTAGCTGTGCTGAAAGCAAAACCCTTAAGTAGTGGCTAAAGATTGAATCGGCTAGAGTCGACGACTGCGGCAACGATGATGTACGAGCAATAGGACATGAACAAGGTGGATGGAGGCCAGAGCTACATGTGTATGACGGCGGCATGGAAGGATCTAGGGTGGAGGCTCACGATCGCGATGGCTTACTGAGGAGCTTCGTGGGATGGTCCTCTGCCCTATTGGTGCGGGATGATGGTGTGGAAAGATTTGCTGGAGGCTCACGGTGAGGGCGCGACCTCCATCCACGTTCTAGTTGTTGACTTTAAAAGTCAAAGTTGTATTATCTTGATGATTCTAAGTTTATTGTCTCTAACATTAATCTAACACCGCTATTAAGAATTTTCAGGACCAATCATAATCAAACAAAACATGGAATATCCTTTGGTCAAAAAATGGACTAGAACATGGACTTGGGACTTCACTTTATTTTCTCTTTGTTGTAATCTTTCTAAGTCTTTCTTAAAGATCTCCCAGAAAATCAAGTAAGGAACTAAACCAAGAATTTTTTTTCTCTCAAATGAGTTTTCATTCGAATGAAAACTCATTTTCATTCGAATGAAAACTCATTTTCATTCGAATTGATCCTTTAGACTCTTCTTGTCAAGTATTAAAAATACTTTCCGAACAAAGCCAAACTTTTCAGTCGAAGCAAAAGTTTTCAGTCGAAGTCAAAGTTTTCAGTCGAAGCAAAAGTTTGCAGTCGAAGACAAAGTTTACAGTCGAAGCAAAATTTTTCGTTCGAAGCCAAAGTTTCAGTCGAAGCAAAAGTTTTCGGTTGAAGCCAAAGTTTTCAATCGAAGAAAAAGTTTTCAGTCGAAGCAAAATTTTCGGTCGAAGCCAAAGTTTTCAGTCGAAGCCAAAGTTTTCAGTCGAAATAAAAGTTTTCAGTCGAAGTCAAACTTTCTCGATCGAAGCAAAATTTTCATTCGAATGAAAATGAGTTTTCATTCGACTCAATCCTTCAGTGGCTCTAAACTGTCTCCGCTCTATCAATTCATTCGATCGAAATCTTCAGAGGTATTTTTCATTCGAATGAATTTTTGTGTCATCATTTTTCAATGGTCATATTCTCTTCTAGTATAAAAAGGGACTCCTTGAGCATTTATTACTAACTTATCCAATCTCTGAAAAATCTCTCTTACTCTTCTCAAGAGATTCTCTTATCTTATTTCATACTTTCAATACTTTTATTTGAGTGAGTTCATACTTTGAGAAATTGAGGAGCAAGCTTCTTGGTTTAGTTCTTGAAAGATTTCAGATCTTCCCACCTAAGAAAGCTTAGCTTTGTAATAATCATTGTAACATTTGCTCGTAAAGGAGTGTGCTTTGTATCTCAATTGTAATCTATTTTTCACTTATAATTGTTGGAAACCTTGAAGGGTTTCGGATCTGTACTGCGGTTTGAGCTAGCACCCGAAGCTAGCTACGTAGTGAAAGACTCGAGTAAGTCTCCCTTGTGTGGAGTGCTCGGGGACTAGACGTAGGCTGGTGGGGCCGAACTAGTATAATTCTCTATGTTGATTTATATTTACTGTTCCTTTTTTTACATTGTAAATTAAGTTTTAAATGTCTGCTTTAAGTTGTAAACACATATTCACCCCTCTTCTAGGTGTGTTTAGGGACCTAATAGTGGTATCAGAGCCGTGTGCTCTGTTACTCTTGTTTGACCTTACAGTCAAGAGCTCAAGATCTTATCATTGAAGAAGGTTCTGCAATTACTCGACCACCTTTGTTAAAGAACGAAGATTACAGCTACTGAAAAAATCGGATGAGGAATTTTATGAGTCAGGATACTCATGTATGGTATGTTGTAGAAAATGGCCTGATTATTCCTATGAAGGATGGCCCAGATGGAACAAAGGTTCCCAATGTAATTCTCGAGATGGATACTCATGAGGCACGTCTCTTTTCTATGGACGACAGAGCAATGAATATTATTAGTTGTGGACTCGACATAAATGAGTATAATCGAGTTTCAGCTTGCAAAATAGCTAGAGAGATGTGGAGACTACTGGAGGTTACTCAAGAAGGTATCAGGTAAAATAAAGTAAGATTAACATGCTAGTCCAGTAGTATGAGGCCTTCAAGATGAAAGAAAACGAGTCTATAAATGAGATGTATTCTAGGCTTACTCTCATTATAAATGGACTCAAGCTCTTGGAAAAACATACCCAGAAAAGGAGATTGCAAGGAAAGTCCTTAGATCTCTTCCCAAGAGATGTGAAGCTAAAGTCACAGTCATTCAAGAAGCCAAAGACTTGAATGTGCTGAAGTTGGAAGAGCTGGTGGGATCTCTAATGACTCATGAAATCACGATGAAGATTCATGACAAGGAAGAGACCACTTCAAAGAAGAAGAACCTAGCTCTCAAAGCTGAGGCCTCTCATGAACCTGTTGAGAGCAGCGATGACTCTGATCTAGACATGGCATTCATCACTCGTAAGTTCAAGAAGTTCATTACAAACCGACGAGATGGAAAAATCAAGAGGAATCAGACAACTCAATCACAACAAAGAAACAATGGTGATTGGAGCGTTTCAAACCCAGAAAAGCTTTGCTGACTTGGGATGATTCTGACGAGAGTGATAAAGAACTGAGCGAAGACGATGATATAGCTCAGCTATGCTTTATGGCCAAGGATGATCACTCAGATGAGATGACCACTTTTGAAAACTTTGACTATAATAAGCTTGAGTTAGCTTTTCTTGAACTAAGTGAAAATCATGAGACGTTAAAAATCTAAAAATGCTGCCTTGAAAAAGAAAGCCCTTTCTTTGATTAATACTGTTGAAGAGTTGGTTAGTGAAAATGAGGAGCAAGATGAAAAAATGAGTTTTATATCACCGAAAATGCTTCTTTAAAAAAATGATCTAATTGCTTCTAAAAAGGAAAACTCTGATTTGTCTATAGAAATCCAGTCTCTTAGAAGTGTAAAAACCCCTGTAGAAAATGAGCTTTTAAAATCTCAACTGAAAAGAATTTTTACACAAAAATGGAGTTTAGAAAAAGAGATCGAAGATCTGAATTTTACGCTTTCAAAATTTACACAAGAAAGAGAGAACCTGGATATACTTTTGGGAAGACAAAGACGTGTATTTGAAAAAGGTGGGATTGGTTATGATCCTTCAAAGAAGCAAAAGGATTATAAAAATCTCGTTAACAAAAACCTGCTCACCATTTACTCTGTACATCGTGTAATAAGAAGGGGCACTTAGTAGAAAATTGTCCTCTTAAAGTATCTAGAAATCAACCTTCCTTTTCTGTCAATAAAAATAGGATAAAGGAAGTTTGGGTGCCAAATATTGTTTACCTAATCTTCCAGGACCCAAGAAAGTGTGGGTACCTAAAGGAACGAAACCATAATCTGTTATAGGTATGCTTGAAAGTAAAGGTGGATCCAAACAAATAGATCCTCGACCGCGGATGCTCAAGGCATATGACATGTGATCGTTCACTGTTCTCTCGTATCACTCCGAAGGATGGTTGCCTTTTTACCTTCGGAGACAACTCAAACTGGAAGATCATCGGTAAAGGTAAAATTGTTAACGACTCAATTACCATTGATAATGTGTCTTTAGTTGATGGGTTGAAGTTCAATTTGATTAGGATCAGTCAACTAATCGATAGTGGACACAAAGTTCATTTTGAAGGTGACCACTGCCTCATCAGTCATGCCTCAGATGGAGGTACTTTGGTTGGTAAGAGAGATAGTAACATTTACACTTTATCATTTGACGCATTAGATTCTTCTCGAGAAGTGTGCCTCTCTGTTCAACAAAATGATGTTTGGTTGTGGCATCATAGATTAGGTTATGTGCATATGGATCTAATCAAGAAACTACTCTCGAAAGAACTTGTTCGAGGCTTACCTAAGTTGAAGTTTGTCAAGGATAGGGTTTGTGATGCCTGTCAATACGGCAAACAATCAAAAACCTCTTTTCATGCAAAAAATGTTGTTTCTACTTCTCGTCCTCTTCAACTTCTTCACTTAGTTCTTTTTGCCCCACAAGAAATGCTAGCCTTTGTGGAAGTTTTTATGCATTCGTCATTGTTGACGATTTCTCTAGATACACCTGGGTTCTTTTTCTAACTCATAAGGATGAAGCTTTTGAAATTTTTTTTAACCTTGTAAAGCTTTTACAAAATGAGAAGGAGTTGAAACTTGTGAGAATCCGGAGTGATCATGGCGGTGAATTTGAAAAATATTTTATACCTTTTTGTAATGATAATGGCATTGCTCAAGAATTTTTGGCTCCTCCAACTCCCCAACAAAATGAGGTTGAAGAGAGAAAGAACCGAACTCTTCAAGAGATGGCTAGAACAGTGCTTCATGAAAACTCTTTGCCAAAATATTTTTGGGCTGAAGCCGTCAGCACTTCTTGCTACGTATGGAATAGGGTACTTATTAGACCGATCTTGATAAAATTCCTTACAAACTTTTCTCAAATTGAAAACCTAAAATTGGATATTTTAAGGTTTCCGGTTGCAAGTATTTTATTTTGAACAATCGTGAGAACCTGGGTAAGTTTGATGCAAAATTTGACGACGGTATATTTCTTGGTTATTCTTTGAAGTGTAGATCATATAGAGTTTATAATCATAGGACTCTTGCGGTTGAAGAGTCCATACATGTTGTATTTGAAGAATTTAATGTTGAAAATCCAAGTAAGCATGCAGGTGATAACAGCGAGGAACTATCTTTCGACTTAAACAACAAGTTAGATATTTCTTCAAATGAAGGAGAGAGTTCAACATCATCCCACAAATAAAATACCGAGACTCAACAGCTTCCTAAGATCTCGAGATATTCTTCTAGCCACCCGAAGGAGCAAGTAATTGGTAATGTTGAATGCGGAGTAACGACCTGATCTTCAGTAAATATCTTATGCGCTGATTTTTCTTTTCTTTCTCAAATTGAGCCTAAAAATATTCATGAGGCTCTCAAAGATGATGGGTGGATCCTTGCCATGCAAGAAGAACTGAATCAATTTGAAAGAAACGATGTTTTGTCTCTAGTCCCGCCTCATGTTCAACAAAAGGTCATCGGCACCAAGTGGGTTTTTCGAAACAAACTTGATGAAGATGGACATATTGTTTGAAACAAAGCTAGACTAGTAGCTCAAGGATACAATCAAGTTGAAGGGGTTGATTTTGATGAAACCTTTACACCTGTTGCTCGACTCGAAGCTATCCAAATGCTCTTGGCATTTTCATGTCACAAGAATTTCAAACTTTTTCAAATGGACGTGAAAAGTGCATTCTTGAATGGGGTAATTCAGGAGGAAGTTTTTGTTAAACAACCTCCCAGTTTTGAAAACGAAAAATACCCCAATCATGTTTTTAAATTGAAAAAGGCATTGTATGGTCTTAAACAAGCTTCTCGAGCTTGGTACGATCGTCTTAGCAATTTTCTTATTGATCATGGATTCTCTCGTGGCAAAGTTGATACCACTTTTTTTTACCAAATCTCGAAATCCGCATATTCTTATAGTCCAAATCTACGTTGATGATATCATTTTTGGAACCAGTAATGATGATCTGTGCCAAGAGTTTGCTGAGAGTATGCGTAGGGAATTCGAGATGAGTATGACGGGAGAACTTACCTTTTTCCTCGGACTTTAAATCAAGCAATCGAGATCAATCAGTCAAAGTACACACGAGAGCTTTTGAAAAGGTTTGGTATGGATAATGCTAAACCTAGAGGTACCCCTATCTCTCCGAGTGTTAATCTTGTTAAAGATGAATATGGTAAAGATGTTGATCACACGCTTTATCGTGGTATGATTGGTAGCTTACTTTATCTTACTGCCTCTAAACTTGACATAATGTTTAGTGTGTGTATCTGTGCCCGTTTTTAAGCTTGTTCCAAAGAATTCCATCTTACCGCTGTTAAACGTATTTTTAAATATCGGTCTGGGACGATAAATTTAGGACTTTGGTATCCGCAAAATTCTTCTTTTGATCAAGTTGAGTTTTCTGATTTCGATTATGCCGGATGTCTTGTTGATCGTAAAAGCATCAGTGGTACTTGCCAATTCCTCGGTGAATCGCTTGTATCCTGGCACAGTAAGAAACAGACATCTGTTGCGCTCTCTACAGCTGAGGGGAAATATGTTACAACTGGTAGTTGTTGTGCTCAAGTTCTTTGGATGTGTCAAACCTTACGGGATTTTGGTGTTTCCTTAGATAAAATTCCCATCATGTGCGATAGTAGTAGTGCTATTGATATCAGTAAAAATTTGGTTCAACACTCTTGCACAAAGCACATTGATATTCGTCACCACTTTCTTCAAGACAACGTTCAGAAAGGTTTAATCGAACTCAAGAAAGTAGGATCGGGAGATCAGCTTGCATATATTTTTACAAAATCTTTAGCTGAATCCATTTTTTGTTCCCTTCGTCGCCGCTTAGGAATCTGTGACCTGAGCTGATTGTTGTCTTAACTTCTTTTTATTTTCTTTTGATCTTTTTAGTCAAAAGAATTTTTTTTCCTTCGAATGAAACAGTTTCATTCGAATGAAATTTCTTCTTCCCTTCAAGCATTCAACCTTCTGTCCATTTCGGTCAAATGAAACCTGGTTTTCACTCGAATGTAAACTTTTCATTCGAGTGAAAACTCACTTTCATTTGACCAAAATCCTCCGTATATAAAAACCTTTCTTTTTCATTGTTCTTTTTCACTGTTTACAGTTTACCGTCATATTCTTTTACATTTTTTTTTATTTCGTGTCCTCTTTCAACGCTTTCTACTATGGATCCATCCAAGCGCCGTTCTCATAGCCGACGTCGCCTTGTGTTGCAAGAAACCTCCAACAGTTCGCTCGAGATTCTTCTTGCCCCATCACGTCACAGCACACGTGCTGCAACTCAGGCTGCACAGATTCCCCTGCCTGCTCGTGCCAACCAACCATTCACAGCTCCCCAACCTACTCCAGGTACTACTGCTCTTCCTTCTTCTTCTGCTTCTTCCTCCTCTTCTGCTCTTCCACCTACCTGTCCTCCACCCACATGTTCGTACATTTCACCCACAGACATTCTCCATATACCCCATTTTTTGAAACTGCTGAAGACCAAATCAATTTTTATACAAACTTTGCCAATCAGAAGGTGGTTCCTGGTCGCCCTAGTGACCTCAAACTTATGGCACGACTTGGTGTTACGCCATTTTTTGAACGAATGGGGTGTACATCTCTCTTATCGCCTCCTTCTATCTATTATCCCTACTTGATTCGCATGTTTTATTCTAACATAACTTTGAACTCCGTTGCCTCTACATTTCTTGTGACCTACGTAAATAGGGTCACTATTCGCCTCGATGCCACCACTTTGGCACAAATCCTCAGTTTCACAAACCAATCTTCCCTTGTCGTTTTTCCCGGCAACACTTGGTGCACTCGTGGCATTTTTACCCTTCTCCAACAAACTCAAACTTTACTCAACAATCCTTTTATTATTCGAGTCCAAAAACCTAACCTTAGTGAACTATCCCCCTTATACCGTATTCTTCATCTCATCCTTTCTTATAATCTTTCGGTGCACTCCGGTTCTTTTGCCGCCTTCACATATCTCGATACTATCATACTTACCCACTTTATTCGGGGCTCTCCCTTAAACATTGCGGGCATAATTTTACTTGTTATGGATGCCCGTAAAAATTAATCTTCTGCTCATCTTCCTTTTGGTCTTCTTCTGACTAATTTTTTTGAATATTTCAACGTTCTTCTTCCGACAGCTGTCTCAGAATGCGTCTTTATTCCCAGCACGCATATTCTACAAGCTACTTCTCTTTGTCGTGCGGGATTTACTATTCGCACTGACCCAGTTACTCATATCCATTCTCTTGAGTGGGTAGCACCCTTTGAGTCAACTCACGAACCTGAGTCAACTCATGCTCATGCCCCCCTCTTTGACCCACCTCCGCTGACTGATCCTTCTCCCTCCACACCTCGTCAGCCCACTGACATTTCCTCTTCCGCACCCTGTTAGCCCACTGACCCTTCCCCTTCTGCATAACATATGCCCACCCCACCTCACCCTTCTGACCCTCTCTTTAGTTCCTTCCCCGATTTTTCAAACTTAGATTTTGATGAATTTTTATCTTTTGACACCTCCGACCTTTTCGAGCAGCTCTCTCGTCTCTCCAACACCGTTCAACTCATTCTTGAATCGCAAACCACTTTGGCCGCTTCTGTCACTGCAAATCACGCCGTTCTTCTTAACCATCTCACCTCTCTTCGGCAGTCCTCAGCCCAACTCCTTTCCAATCAGATTGACTTCCACACCCTTCTTAATGATCTAGTTTCCAATATCTCATCCCTTCCTCTTAACCACACTCCCATTTTGGAACGGTTGAATTGCATGCAGTATGACCTCCAACGCCAGCATGATACCGCCCTTAACGCTGTTCGTCGCCAAGCTTATTTCTCTACCAGCATTCTGACTGAACAGATACGCTACTTGGTGCATCAGATTTCTGATTAGGTGCATGGATTCTATGTCACTCGTCCAGACAACTTTCCATCTCGCCACACTGAAACCGAAGGTGAAGAATGGTTTTTCAATCCAAATCTTCCGTACAATCCCCCCATGCCGCGATCACCACGTGTGGTGGAAGTAGTCAAGATCCCTACTTCTGATCTTCCTTTGGCTACAGATCCTTCTTCCTCTGCTCAGGGTGCCCGTCATAGACTTTAGCATTTTTTTTTTTGATAGGATTTTCCCTCTTTTTGATTTGACAAAGGGGGTTAACATTCTTATTGGTATCATTTGTAATTATTGAACTGTGAATTTTTTAATATATTGAAGCAGTTCATCAATTCTTTGTTTTATTATGAATGTTTATTTGATCCATGGGAAGTATATTACTTTTTATGAGATTAATGTTGTCATCATAAAAAAGGGAGAGATTGTTGACTTTAAAAGTCAAAGTTGTATTATTTTGATGATTCTAAGTTTATTGTTTCTTACATTAATCTAACACCGCTATTAAGAATTTTTAGGACCAATCATAATCAAACAAAACATGGAATATCTCTTGGTCAAAAAGTGGACTTGAACGTGAACCTGGCTCTAGACTTGGGACTTCACTTTATTTTCTCTTTGTTGTAATCTTTCTAAGTCTTTCTTAAAGATCTCCCAGAAAATCAAGTAAAGAACTAAACCAAGAAATTTTTCTCTCAAATGAGTTTTCATTCGAATTGATCCTTCAGACTCTTCTTGTCAAGTATTAAAAAGACTTTTCGGTCGAAGCCAAACTTTTCAGTCGAAGCAAAAGTTTTCGGTCGAAGCAAAAGTTTTCGGTCGAAGCAAAAATTTTCAGTCGAAGCCAAAGTATTCAGTAGAAGCCAAACTTTTCAGTTGAAGCAAAAGTTTTCGGTCGAAGCCAAAGCTTTCAGTCGAAGAAAAAGTTTTCGGTCGAAGCCAAAGTATTCAGTCGAAGCCAAACTTCGGTCGAAGCAAAAGTTTTCATTCGAAGTCAAACTTTTTGGTCGAAGCAAAATTTTCATTCGAATGAAAATGAGTTTTCATTCGACTCAATCCTTCAGTGGCTCTAAACCGCCTCCGCTCTATCAATTCATTCGACCGAAATCTTCAAAGGTGTTTTTCATTCCAATGAATCTTTGTGTCATCCCTTTTCAACGGTCATATTCTCTTCTAGTATAAAAATGGACTCCTTGAGCATTTATTGCTAATTTCTCCAATCCCTGAAAAATCTCTCTTACTCTTCTCAAAAGACTCTCTCATCCTATTTCACACTTTCAATACTTTTCTTTGAGTGAGTTCATACTTTGAGAAATTGAGGAGCAAGCTTCTTGGTTTAGTTCTTGAAAGATTTCAGATATTCCCACCTAAGAAAGCTTAGCTTTGTAATATTCATTGTAATATCTACTCGTAAAGGACTGTGGTTTGTATCTCAATTGTAATCTATTTTTCATTTGTATTGTTGGAAAGCTTGAAGGGTTTCAGATTTGTACTGTGGTTTGAGCTAGCACCCGAAGCTAGCTGCTTAGTGAAAGACTCGAGTAGGTCTCCCTTGCGTGGAGTGCTCAGGGACTGGACGTAGGTTGGTGGGGCCGAACCAATATGAATCTCTGTGTTGATTTATATTTACTGTTTCTGTTTTTACATTGTAAATTAAGTTTTAAATTTCTGCTCTAAGTTGTAAACAACTATTCACCCCCCCGCTAGGTGTGTTTAGGGACCTACACTAGTGGTCGTACATCATCACTGCTACACTTGTCGACCCAATTGATTCAATCTTTAGCCAATGCTAAGGCAGTTTGCTTCTGACGTAGCTCAACCAACCGTGATCGTTCCTTCGTCCATCCATGCAATTAGTGGCAGGTTTTAAATCACCCAGCAAGGTACAACTTCTTGCATTGAACTCTGTTTTAATTCTTACATCTCTTGGTTAG
>JAVXUO010001123.1:0-48956 GCA_033065855.1 Escallonia rubra | reverse complement strand
TAATCCAACCGAACCCTAAATTGAACTAATTGAACCCTAAATTGAATGCCTCAAATCAACCGAACCCTAAATTGAATCAATAGAACCCCCTAATTGAACCCTAAATTGAACTAATTGAATCCTAAATTTAATGCCTCAAATCAACCGAACCCTAAATTGAATCAATAGAACCCCCTAATTGTACCTAAATTGAAGTAATTGAACCCTAAATTGAATGCCCTAATCGAACCGAACCCTAAATGAAACTAATTGAACCCTAAATTGAATGCCCTAATACAATCGAACCCTAAATTGAAATAATTCAAGCGCATCGGATATGTGAATTTTGAACAGTTTTTAAAAAATTTGAACATTGCTCATTTGTTTGATAATTTTAGGTTGTTAATTGTGCGTTTTATAATTGTGATTATTGATCGATGATTTTAGGTTATTAGCTGTGCATTTGAAGTAATTGCGATTATGAATTGATGATTTTAGGTTGTTAATTGATGATTTTAGATTGTTAATTGTGCATTGAGCATTTGAGATATTGAGATTATTGACGGAGGATGGGACCCAATTGGATTGAATGTGTGATTTTTGTTAATTTTTATTGCATTGAGCATTTGAGAATTGAGAATTGAGATTGTTGACGGAGGATGGGACCCAATTGGATTGAGATACCTGTTAGTTAGCGCAGACACGGACACCACGTCTGATCGACGGTGTCCGACATTTAGAAAACAAATTAACGTATGCCGATGTGTCCGGAGGTGCGTGTCGCTGGGCATCGGACACGTGTCCGGAGGCGTCGGACACGTGTCCAAAGGCGTCGGACACGTGTCGGTATGTGTCAGACACGTGTCGGTATGTGTCTGACACGTGTCCGGAGGTGTCAGAAACGTATCGGACACCATATCGACACCCTATATGAGGTGTCGGAATTGAGGTTGTTGAATGTGCATTAAATTTAGGTTAGTTAGGTTAATGCGACATTTTTAGCATGCACCCCCTGGAATCTAATCGTGGCTCCAGCGCTGGCTATAATTAGCCCTAATTAGTCCTGATTAACAATATTTTAGTAAATCAATTAACCCTAATTAGCTCTAACGAGCCTAATTAGTTTTAATTAACCCTAAGAACCTGATAAAATTCAAATTAGCTGTAATTACCTCAAATTAGCCCAAATAAACCCAATTATGCGCATATTGATTGTAGTTAGCCTAATTAGTCATAATTTGCACTAACATAACCCAATTACGCCTAATTAGCGCTAGTTAGGACTAATCAACACTACTCGGCACCATCAAAACCCTAATTAGGACTAAATAACCCTAATTAGTCCTAATCAACCCTAATTAGCTATAATTATTCGAAACTAGCCCTCATTAACATTAATTAGCTCTAACATAACCCAATTAAGCCTAATTAGCCCTAATTAGGACTAATCATCACTACTCGGCACAATTAAACCCTAATTAGTCATAATCAACCCTAATTAGCTATAATTATCCGAAACTAGCCCTCATTAACATTAATTAGCCCTAACATAACCCAATTAAGCCTAATTAGCCCTAATTAGGACTAATCATCACTACTCGGCACAATTAAACCCTAATTAGTCATAATCAACCCTAATTAGCTATAATTATCCGAAACTAGCCCTCATTAACATTAATTAGCCCTAACATAACCCAATTAAGCCTAATTAGCCCTAATTAGGACTAATCATCACTACTCGGCACAATTAAACCCTAATTAGGACTACATAACTCTAATTAGTCCTAATCAACCCTAATCAGCTATAATCATCCGAAATTATCCCTCATTAACATTAATTAGCCCTAACATAACCCAATTAAGCCTAATTAGCCCTAATTAGGACTAATCATCACTACTCGGCACAATTAAACCCTAATTAGTCATAATCAACCCTAATTAGCTATAATTATCCGAAACTAGCCCGCATTAACATTAATTAGCCCTAATTAGGACTAATCATCACTACTCGGCACAATTAAACCCTAATTAGGACTACATAACTCTAATTAGTCCTAATCAACCCTAGTCAGCTATAATCATCCGAAACTATCCCTCATTAACATTAATTAGCCCTAACATAACCCAATTAAGCCCAATTAGCCCTAATTAGGACTAATCATCACTACTCGGCAAAATTAAACCCTAATTAGGACTAAATAACCCTAATTAGTCCTAATCAACTCTAATCAGCTATAATTAATAATCGTGTCTTGTTCCCTAATAACCCAGTTAGCCCTAATTAGCCCTTGTACATCCCATAATTACTCCATGTTGCCCAGAGATGGTTCAATTACTCGTTGTTTACAAACCCTGCCTTCTTTATATTAATTGTTGTTTTGAGAAGTCCATTGGCAACGAGATGGTTCAACTCGTTGCCAACGAGTTCTATTTAATGTGGAATTGATAACATATGCAACGATCATTCTGCAGTTTTGATATTTCGGAAAGATTCTTGCATATCTTATCAATTTCTGAACACATGCATGCATAAAAACCCTTAGTTCCCGTTCAAAGGTACTCATTACAAAGTAATGCCTTGTAATGAGCCTTTGGATGTCCAGTTTGGACAGTTTGGAAAAGCTAATTGTTTATAAAACAGTATTTTGACTCATGCTTTATGTTCTATGTCGTGGATATTTGGTACACGTTCTCGTGTGTTTCTCCGGGTGCATACAGATCTGGTGTTCTAACATCCGTCAAACCTTCCTGAGCAAGGTTAGATGAATGTTAGAACACCTAATCGATGTGGTGTACTTGGAGAAATGCGGGGAGGTGCTGCCGAATTTTCCACAGACATCGGACTAAGCATGAGTTATTCACTGTTTTATAAACATGTGCTTTTCTGAATGGGATAGGACCACTACCTGTTCAAGAGTGGAGGGGAAATATGTAGACGTGTTGTAACATTCATGCATTGATATTTACATCGGCAATGCTTAATCACTGGTCATTATTGAAGGTGGTATACAGTACGATAATTCAGTCGTCATGTCAGTCGATCGAAGTTGGATGAAAAGGAAGAATGCTGAAGATTTTGAGTGTCGCGTTGACGAATTTCTCGACTTCGCTTATGCGCATCCTGCACATGTTGACCTTGATAAGATAAGGTGCCCGTGCGGTAGATGTGAGTTGTTGCACTGGAGAAAAAGAATTGAAGTAAAATGGCATCTTCGTCGGTACGGTTTTATGGGTGGATACACAAGGTGGACGCAGCACGGGGAAACGATAGTATTGTCGTCCAACCTGGCTAGTCAAACTGAAGTTAGGGAGGAGGCACGATATGATTTCCGAGATATGATTATGGATGTTGGGCATGCTAATGTTGACTGGGGTAACGACAGGCCACAACCGCCGAACGAGGGGGCTCATCAGTTTTATGAGTTGTTGAGAGCTGCGGAAGAGCCGCTGTGGGATGGAGCTCCGAAACACACACGGCTGTCTGCGGTTAGTAGGTTATTACAGTTGAAATCAGACCACGGGCTGAGTGAGAAAGGTTTTAACGAGTTTGTTACCTTCATCAAAGAAATACTGCCCGAAAGTGAAAAGCTACCGCCGTCGTACTATGACGCGAAGAAGATGATGAGGAAACTTGGGTTGAGCTACGACCGGATAGATGCGTGCAATAACGATTGTGTATTATTCTGGAAAGAGAATAAGGATTTGTCATTATGTCCAGTGTGTGATCATTCGAGGTACAAACCGGACAAAGGGAAGAAGAAAAACATTGCATGGAAGATATTGCGATATTTCCCGGTCACACCACGGCTTCAGAGAATGTACTACTCCTCCAGTACGGCTGAACATATGAGGGCTCACCGTGAGACTCGCAGCAACGATGCCGATGTGCTGACACACCCAGCTGATGGAGAGGCGTGGAAGGAGTTTGACCGCAGGCATCCAGTTTTTGCTCAGGAAGTTCGGAATGTTAGACTTGGTCTGGCAACCGATGGGTTCAACCCTTTCGGTCAGTCTACCACGCCTTACTCCTGTTGGCCTGTTATTATTGTCCCTTACAACCTTCCACCAGGCATGTGCATGAAGAAGCCGTATATGTTCTTGTCGTTGCTTATTCCGGGGCCGAAGAGTCCCGGTAAGGACATAGATGTGTATTTAAGGCCGTTGATTGATGAGTTAAAACAATTATGGAATCATGGAGTCGAAACATATGATGCATCCCTTAAACAAAATTTTCAGATGAGGGCTGCTTTGATGTGGACTATACATGATTTCCCCGCATTGGGAATGACGTGTGGCTGGAGCACACATGGGAAGCTAGCATGCCCTGCTTGTATGGGCGTGAACCCCGGTCATACGTTAAAGCACGGCGGAAAGGCCTCGTGGTTCGGATGTCACCGTAAGCTTTTGCCACCGGGCCATCAGTTTCGTAGGCAGAAGGATAAATTTGACGGGACAATCGAGCGTGAGGTTGTCACGCTGGACTACCCATCTGGTGAAGAAGTACTCTCACACCTGGAGGCACTTGATACTGACATACCACACGGTAAGGGTGTGCCGGATCAGAAGATTGCAGGGTTCGGGAAAGAGCACAACTGGAGAAAATTTTGTATCTTCTGGGAGTTAGCCTACTGGAGGACGCTCGTTATCCGAAACAACATGGATGTGATGCATATTGAGAAGAACGTTTTTGATAATGTGTTCAACACAGTGATGAATTTCAAGGGCAAATCGAAAGATCACCTTAAAGCGAGAAGGGATCTACAACAGTTGGGTGTACGCCGTGAATTGCATCCTCGGACAGTCAGTGGGAGGACCATACTTCCGAAAGCACCTTACTGTCTAGACAAGAAACAAGTGGAGAAGGTCTGTCAGTGGGTTAAGAATTTGAAGCTTCCGGATGGGTTTGCGTCCAACATATCTCGTTGTTGCAATGTTTCGGAATGCAAGTTCCAAGGGATGAAGAGTCACGACTGCCACGTATTCATGGAGAGATTCATTCCTATTGCCTTCCGGGGACTGTTGCCACGGGTTGTTTGCGAGACTTTGACTGAATTATCTCATTTCTTTCGAGATATATGCTCTTCTACGATCCGGGTGAGTAACATGGAAGTGCTTGAGAAGAACATTGTGGTGACGATTTGCAAGCTGGAGAAAATCTTCCCACCTTCGTTCTTTGATTCAATGGAGCATCTGCCTGTTCACTTGGCATATGAAGCTAAGATGGGTGGACCCGTGCAATATCGGTGGATGTATCCCTTCGAGAGGTAATCCTTAAATTGTTACAGTTGTTCGTTTACACTTAATGCGACATCTGTTATCATTGATATTCCACCTAACTCGATTCCCTAAACTTCTAGGTTCATGTTCCATTTAAAGAAAAAAGTCCGTAATAAGGCTCGGGTTGAGGGCTCAATTGCGGAGGCTTACGTAATGGAAGAACTTGTAAACTTTTGTAGTCAATATTTCGGTTCGGATGTTGGTACAAGGTTAAATCAACTAGGCCGAAATGATCCCGGAGCAAGCACAAATTTGGAAGGGCAATTGTCAATATTCAAGCAGTCAGGTAGTCCGTTCGGCCGAACGTATACTCGATGGCTAACAGATGAAGAGTACAGTGCTGCAACAATATATGCCCTTCTAAATTGCGATGAAGTTTCGGCATTCGTTGAGTAAGTTAAAGTCTTAATTCACTTACATTGCTGTACATAATTGAAAGTGTGTGTTAAGCGAGTTAGATGCATATTGGTTTGCAGTGAGTTCGATGCGGAATCTTTAATCACTGATCCCGCTGGACTTGAATCTCACCGGAAATCACAATTTGTACAGTGGTTCAAAATCCGTGTAAGATTATTTAACGAAATTATATTATGTGTTATATACAGTTCTGTGGCCAATTAGTATACTGATTTATCCTTAATGTTTACCGTCATCTACAATAGGTTCAGTCAATGGATAGACCAGTGGCCTCCTGCTTGAAATTACTAGCCGAAGGCCCTAACAAACAAACATCCTGTTACGGAGGTTATATCATCAACGGGTTTAGGTTTAACGTAAAAGATGATGACCGAACAAAACAAACCCAAAACAGTGGAGTCTTGGTCAACGGCGACTGTTATGCCGAGAATTGCATGGATTTTTACGGAGAGTTAGATGAGATTGTTGAGCTAACATATCTGGGTTCCCAAAACCGCCTGGTAATGTTCAAGTGTACGTGGTTCGATGTCACATGCAGCAGAGGAATCCGTGTTAGCTCTCAAGGGATTGTAGATGTCAATGTCAAGTCAAGACTTGCATCAGACGAGCCCTTTGTGTTTGCTAGTCAAGCTGTACAAGTCTTTTACGCGGAGGACGTCGCCAATCCCAAATCTCATTGGTATACAACTATCAAGTCCAAGAAATTGCCCGTGACATATGACAGTGAGCTAGACTCCTTTCAAGCCGACCAACCACGTGTCTTGTTCCCTGTTGAGGTCAACAACGAGGAGGACGATCTTCCTCTTCCAACAACACTTCTTGTGGGAGAAGAAGTCGTAGATGATGACGCGGAAGATGTTGAAAGTGTTGGAGATGATGTGACCGAGTCTACTGATGAAGAGGATGAATTAGAAGATGAAGAGGACGACGAGTCCCACGAAGAAGAGGGCGACGAGGATAGTGATGAAGATGATTCGCAAACTGAAAATGATTGACTTGTAATGTTGTAACATCACGGGAAAAATGTAGTAACATTTTAGAACTTGGTGTTTATTGATGTGTTTTTGCACATCCGTTCATATATATATATATATATAGTGCCGATGATGATTCATGCCAAATTATTGTTTTTCACGTGTTAATGTCTTTGTATATAATCTATATGAAGTCAGATATGGATAGGATACGGGCTATTCGTGGCCGGGCTGGACGCCGAGCTGCTTCCTCCCCGGTTACTCCCACCTCGTCATTGCCTACTGATGACGAGGCACAGAGTGATCGCGGACAGCCATCGGGGGCCCAGCCCCAGCTGTCGCCGTCACCGTCGGCCCAGCTGTCGCCGTCACCGTCGGCCCAGCCATCGCCGTCGCCACAGCCGTCTTCATCTTCCGTGGGTTCTACCTCAGGTATAGTTGATAACGATGTTTCCTACATTTTCGCTAGCCTTATTTTAGAACTGTATTAATGTCTGTGTTTTGTAGGATCTCGACGAGGCCGTGGTCCGACACGCGGGGTACGCATCGACCCCCAGCGTAAACAGAGAGTTACGCTCACGCAGGAGGGCCTGTAAGTACTAAAAATATCACCTCATGCCTTATGTTTTACATTTTTGGGTGTTAATTTATATTTGAACTGTATTAATTAATTTAATTACTTCTTTGGCAGGATCCTGGAGAATATGGCGAGGACGAAGATCGGCGTTCTTGTGAAGGGCCGATTCTTCGAGCCACGCCTGTACTGGAAGGAATGGGATGCCGCTGCGAGGGAGGCCCTATGGGAGGAGTGGCTGGTACGGTGAAGTATTTTTTTCAGCGTTAGTAAATGTTAAATTACAGTTTGTTTTATGTTGTTAATTTGTGTTATTGAATGCATTACAGGAGGGGTTCACGTTTGATACGCCTGAGCAGCAGGGACTGGGGCAGCAGGCTTTCTTTGCCTACATCGGCAAGAATTACCGCCGATGGCTCCACGATGCACGGGACCGGGCGAAGAGGGCGCTGCCCGCGGGTGCCCCGATGACGGACATGACGAAATATCCCCCACATTGGATATCTCACCGTGTATGGGGGGAGATGATAGATCGGTGGGCTGCGGATCCAGGTTGGGACGCCAAGAGTAAGAGCGGGGCTAACAACAGACAGAACAGAGATCCGACGCACACGGGGGGGTCGGTGCCACACGACATCGTCCGACATATGAACGCGGTCGAGCACCCGGATCTAGAGGAGGATGAGGTCATAGCTCTGACCTATACTCAGACGCACGTGCGGAAGAAGGACAAGGACGAGACGCACCAGGCGGGCGACTATATTTCAGATATTGCCCGGCGGATCGATGTGAGTCAATTTATTTAAGTTAATCTGTTTCTTTCTATCCTCGATGTCTGTTTCGTTAATTAATGCCATAACATATCGTTAAACCACTATTTTTGCAGGCCTCGTATGAACAGCTAAGGGGGTCCGAGCAGCAGTCCGGACAGCCATCAGCGTCCAGTAGTACGGCTGCGAGTACTGGGGGGTTGAAGCGATGGCTGGATACGCCGGAGGTCGTGAATCGGCCGAAAGGCCGCATACGCGGCCTGCCTAGCACGACTCCTCGTGCCGTGATAGGAGCGTCCTCACCCCCTGCTGCCCCTCCACAGACACCGGCTCCTCGGCCTCAGTTGCACGAGGAGGATATCGAGCGCATTGCTACAGTGGTGTGCCGGATGATGAGGGAGCAGGGCACTGCTGGACCAGCCGCCCCGGCCCCGGATCAGCAGGATCCAGATCCGGGACTCGGGAACCCCTGATGAGCCCCTTCCCGTGCCCGTTCCTAGCTTCCCCCCCCCCCCCGCGCCCGGGTTGTATTCTTCTCCCCTCTCCTAACCGGCTATCTCCGGTTCCCGGCTTGTACATGTATTAGTTTCTTTTATAATAAATATTTTTTCTAATTGATTATATATTTTTTTTCTGTATTTCGCTTATTGCGCGTTGTTGTTGAGAATTGTATTTCTGTACAGGTTTAGGTAATTGAAAAATAAAAAAAAATTAAAAAAAAATATTGACTTTTGGCGACGGATTTAAGTATTTAGCGACGGAATATTCCGTCGCTAAATAAGCTATTTAGCGACGGAATATTCCGTCGCTAAATATTTAATCCGTCGCTAATTGGACAAAAAAGAAAATAAATTAAAATTTTAAAAATATAATTAGCGACGGACATTCCGTCGCTAATGAAAAATAAATCCGTCGGTAAAAATCACATATTTAGCGACGGATTTAAAAATTCCGTCGCTAAACTATTAGTGACGGGCTTTATACGAGGGATTTTTAGCGACGGTGAATCCGTCGCTAATTCCTTTAGCGACGGATTTTGGGCTTTTAGCGACGGATTTCCCCGTCGCTAAAAGTCTGTTTTCTTGTAGTGAATAGGGTTCGGATATAATTCCTTACCTCGGCCCAAGCTATGCGATGCTACCAACCTCGATCAATATTTTCTGAATAAACCTAGATTGACAATTTATTTGTTAGAACATGATTTATGTAAAATACACTATAAACCCTAACATCAACTACCCATTGCGTACCCACTCTCTCCGAAATTGTGCACTCAAAACGGTTCCCGCACACGGCCAACCTAACCGAAAATCCTATACACTCCTTAACGTGTACCGGCACTCTAAAATTTATATAATTAACTCTAAAACACTTTTATGGCTTAAATCATTAATAAAAATCAAAAATATGAATTTTCTGAGTTTTTGAATATTTGCGAATTAAAATAATTTCTCTAAATGCAATAAAAACCCATAAATTGCCAAAATTTCTTATAGCTGAAACTAAAGTCCCATAATTTTTTTTAAGAGCTTTAAAATATTTATAAAAATCATATAAATTTAAATCAGAAATTAAAAACCATTAAAACTATTTTTCAAATATTCGTTTTGCTAAACATAATGCGATATGGAAAACCATAGTAATTCAACCCCAAAAATCATCAAACTTTTACTGAGTCTTACTTATACCATAAAGACATTACTATAATTTTTTCCCATAACATTTTCAGGGTTTAAAGATTCCAAAAGAATTTTCCAACTCTGAAATTACAGAAAATACTAACAATTCCCACGATCTCAGAAAATTATGAAAGTTTGCCAAGAATTCTAATATGGTCTAACGTATCATACTGTAAATTTTTACATGCTAATAATAAGCGTGCGCTAATATATACACGTGCCGAACTTAACGCTAACCTAATACCCGCTCCGTTCTTCTCTTCCTCTTGTCCTTCCCTTTTGATCTCTACCTGCTGGCCAATACTCACTTTCTCACACACAGGTGTACCCACGACAGGCTCCTTCCTATTCCTTCTTCTTGTCCCACTCACCCACCACACCAATTACACATTATTCTCTCACACACATGAGCACACAGCA
This sequence comes from Escallonia rubra, assembly GCA_033065855.1. Lineage (NCBI taxonomy): Eukaryota > Viridiplantae > Streptophyta > Magnoliopsida > Escalloniales > Escalloniaceae > Escallonia > Escallonia rubra. Next base: position 38,866 of record JAVXUO010001123.1, on the reverse strand, counting down.
CAGGTACTATCCCCCTCACAGATCAACTCTCATAGCTGCACAAAATACCTATACTATACCCACTTTTGCACAGCAAGCTACTGCCTCACTCACGCACACCTTCCACAGACACTCACACACATACACATATGCACCTAATGCACTCACTCTTACACAGCTACTGCCTCATGGCCGTAGCTTCTCTCCTTTGTGCAAAACACACACTCATGAACACAGTTTTCGTTTCCATACACTCCCTCACAGGCCCTCACTACTACACAGATGTACCACCTCCCATTTTGCTTGCACATATGCCATCATATATACACACCTTTAACTATTATATAAACACCATCTCTCACAACTTCTCCACCTTCCCTTTTACACCACTTTCATGCACACACAAACTCCATAACCTGTACACCCCCTATTTCTTTCACCATCCACTCACGGCACACGACATACACAAAAACAAGGCCACAACGCACGCACATTCAGTAAACCTACACCATATTCAAAAACCCATCTTCTCTCCCTCCACTCGTCGTTCAATAAATAAAAATAAAGCAAACAACAGACCAATTCACCCACTATCCCTCGCCTTAACTAATGGCGACCACCCAGAACTCCAGGTTGAAATGCACCAGCACCATCACCCCGATGCACTATATTAATCCTGCAATCATCATCCACCTCGCCACTGCAAGCCATCTACACCACCATCACCTCGCTGCCGCAAACCATCTAAACCACCCTATACATCACTTGCTGCCTTACAAGCAATCGCACGGCCATACCCATTCTCTGTACACACAATATGCTCTCTAAATGGTTCACTCTCAAACACCTCACACACTGCTTACTCATACATTCTCACAATGCACATCTCAGCCCCGCAATACACTAAATTTCATAAATTAAATCGAGGAACAGAGTTTGGATATTTACCGATATTTGCTCGTTGCTTCTAGCCGGATTTGCACTTGGATCACGGATTTTCCTGTCGCCGAAATTTCCTGTTGGCCCTCTCTCAGCCTCTCTCTCTCTCTCTCTCCTGATCCTTTCTCTATACCTCTCTGTATCTCTCTATCTCACTTGATCGTAAAACCAGAGAACCGGATTGGGGAAGGGAACGGCTGATGTATAGTATACGACTATATATACATGTAAAACCCTAAAAAGACAATTACCAAAAAGAGCCCCTAAAGTTTCGTTAGTTATTAAAAGATGCACCCACAACTTTTTATTATTACGAAATAGTCCAAAATAAATTATTTACTAGAGTTTAGGTGCTCAAACAATTTTAATGGGTTGGTTAGATAACCCGCTATACTAAGTGTCGCTAAAAGTTACTAAATAAAATTCAACGCTAATTGGAAGAAAATTTGTCGCTAAAGTTTCTAATTAAATCTGAAAAAGTATCGGGGTGTTACAATTTAGGTGGTATTACCATCGATTTGACTCAAGAGAGTGCCAGCAAAGATGACAACTCCGATGATACTTCTTCCAATGCTTCTACTAGCATGGAGATTGATACGGATATCACTAGTAGTAGGGCATCTCCAGCTCTTACTCCTCCTCGATCAGCATCTTTTCCTCAACAGGTTTGTAAATTTCTGACCTTTGTAACCTGTTATTATATCAATGACTCATACTTTATTGCTGTCTATTTCGCAGATTGATAAGCCTTGCGATATTCCAGATGAAGAAGATTCCGATGATCTTCCTATCGATCACCATTCTGATCAGCTAAACGATACTGTTTTGCCTAATCTTCCAACTGTTGAAGCTTACCTTCTGACTTAAGGTTGTTTCTCTGCTGACGCAGATCTGGCTCAAGGTCCTAAACTTACACCTGCAACATCTAGTCATGTTGCGGCTGTTCCTTCAATATCTGAGTCATTAGCCCCTCCAGTCGTTTCTAGTTCTCCTTCAATCACCCAGATAATAGCAGAAGCTACAGGTATCTTGGCTGCTCGACAATCTTCTGCTCCTATTCTAGCTGTTGATGACATCAACCGTAAGTTCTTGCAACTTCAGTCAGCCATTAGTGCCTTTTCATGTCCTTCGAGCAGTACATCGACTTTGCATTCCAGTGTTGATGCGGCTATTATTCTTAACATTTTTAAAAGTTTGCTTAGCCATCGTCTTCTTGATATTCTGGTTAATGAGGAGGCCGTGTTGAAGATGAACGATCTGATTGATACTCTCGCTGATAACACATCAGCTTTGAATGTTGCTCAATCGGCGCTAATTTCCACTTTAAAATTTCAAATCTCTCTGATATCAGTTTCTTGGGAAACAAGGTATGGGCATTAGATCTAATGTTCAGATAGTAGATCGAGATATTGATGCCTTAAACATTCAAGTTCAAGAGAAGCATCAGATTTGTTTGCGAATTTCTAGAGAGATTGATGAGATTAAAGCTGAGAGGAAAGAGTTGGAAACAAAGATGAATGCACTGAATCAGAAAGAGCAAAATCTGATGGAACAGCAAAATAGTGCCTATCAAGAGGCTATTGATTTAGCTGCAGCTATGGAGGAGCCTTTAAAGGAACGAGCTAGAACACAATCTCAGCTCGCTTTTGCTGACCAAATCATGACTAGGGCAGAAAGTCAGTGGGCAGAAATTCAATCTGCTTTTGATATTTGATGTAAACAATTACCTTTGTTGCTTAACTTTGTTTTGGGACTATTATCACTTTCTCAGTAATGAAACTGCTTTCCTTACATTTCACTTGCAGTTTTCTTTTATTTTGCTTTCTTAACCTTTATCAGGTTAGTGCAAACTATCTCTGTCAATCGACTCTATTCCTTCCCACATGGAATGGATATATCTTTTTAAGTATCGACCATTTATTGGCTTAGCATGCAATTGTCCTTCCAGTGATTTCAACCAATATGCTCCACCTCTCAAAACTTTATGGACTACAAAAGGTCCTTCCCAATTTGGCGATCACTTACCAAATTTTGAGTCTTTTGAACCTATAGGCAGTATAGTTTTCCACACTAAACTTCCTTCCTGAAATGTTTTGCTTAAAAATCTCCGATTATAAGATCTACTTACCCTTAGTTTTTGTGCATGTAATCTATCCAATGCATCCAATCGATGGTCGTCCAAATCCTCCAATTCAATTGCCATGGCCTCATTATATTCTGCCACTGGCAAACTATTTTGCATGGCTATACGGAAAGACTATGGTTATTTCCATAGGTAAAATAGGATCATGTCCATATGTTAAAGCTTATGGAGTTATCCCAGAACTGGACCTAGGGGAAGTTCGAAATGCCCAAAGAACCTCCGATAACAGACGGTGCAATTCATTTGGGGTGTCCTCAATGGCTCTCTTCATAATGTGCTTAATCGATTTATTTGTTGCCTCGGCTTGGCCATTCGCCTGTGCATAATAGGAAGTATAATTTATTATCTCAAACCTGTATTCTTTGGCAAACTCCCGTATTTGTCCCCCAGTAAAAAACGATACCTCTATCGGCCGTGATTGTTTGAGGTAATCCGAATCGATGGATTATGTTCTCTTTGACAAAAGTGATTACACTCTCTTGTGTAACCGCTTTCATAGGTTTAGCTTCTGTCCACTTCGTAAAATAATCGGTCGCTACAATTATAAATCCATGTTTTTTGGATGAGGAAGGATGTATCTGCCCTATTAAATCCATGGCCCATCCTCTAAACGGCCATGGCTTTACTATCGATTGTAATTCAATACACGGTGCACGATGGATGACTCCATGTTTTTGGCAAGCCTGACACCCTTTTGCATATCGGATGCAATCCTCCATTATGGAGGGCCAATAATGGCCATGTCGTCTAATTAACCACCTCATTTTTATTCCTGCTTGGTGGGCACCGCATATACCTTTGTGTACTTCAGCCATCACCTGCATTGCCTCTTGTTGTCCTAAACATCTAAGTGCCAATCCTTCTGGCGTTCGTTTAAATAAATCATTATCTAACAAGAAATATTTGGTTGCCTATAATTTTACTTTTGTATCTACTCTTGACTCTGGATTTTGTATATATTGAATGATTGAAGTTCTCCAATCGTTTTGAACTGCATCGATTGGGTTAACCATTTCTAAATATTTATACCTGTCATTGATCACTGGCAAACATCTTGACAACTTCACCCATTGTCCATCGACTCCTTCAGGGATTTTTAAACCTGAAGCTAACTAAGCCATTGCGTTGGCACTGCTATTATTTATCCGGGGAATATGAGTTATAGTTACATCATCAAATTTTGCCAATAAATATGTTGCAATGTTGAAGTACATCTCTAAACCAGAAGCATTGCACTTAAATTCTCTATTTAATTGCTTTATCACCAGTTGAGAATCTCCAGATATTTGTACTGTAGTGATGTGCATGTCCAATAGTATTTCCAAACCGATGATTAAGGCTTCATATTATGCCTGATTGTTAGAGCAATATTCTTTCTCAATCTGGAAGGCAAACTGATGTATGTTGCCATCAGGAGAGATTAACACTATACCAGCACCAGCTCCCTGGCTAGTTTTTGATCCATCAAACGTCATTCTCCAAGGAACAATACCCACATATATCACCCCATCTTCTGGGTTATTACATGGATGATTTGCTAAGAAATCAGCTAGTGTTTGTCCTTTCACAGCTTTTTAAGGAACATATGCTAAGCTGTATTCTATCAATGCTAGGACCCATTTGCCCATTTTTCCCCTCAATATTGGTCTAGATAACATATATTTTATCAAGTCGGTTTGTGCTTTAACTAGCACATCAAAAGGCAACATATAATGTCAAAGTTTAACTGCAGTAGAATATAGAGTCAAACATAGCTTTTCAATAACTGTATATTTTTGTTCAGTTACATTTAAGCCTCGACTGAAATAGTAAATAGCATGTTCAAATCCCTGGTCATTTTCTTGGGCCAAAAGACTTCCAAGAGATGACTCTGCTGTCGATACATATAACTTCAAAGGCCTCCCGATCTTCGGTGGCATCAGTACAAGTGGTTTGGTTAGATACTCTTTAATCGATTGAAAAGCCGATTGTTACTCTGCTTCCCATCGATATTCTGTATCTCCTTTCATCCCTAATAATGCTGAAAATGCTTTTGTCTTTCCTGCTAGATTAGTAATGAATCGACGTAAGAAATTGACTTGCCCCAAAAAATGCTGAAGCTCTTTCTTATTTAATGGAGGTTTAGCATTTATAATGGCCTTTGTCTTGTTCTTATCGATTTCGATCCCTTTTTGATGGACCAAAAATCCTAAAAAGTTACATGCAGAAACTCCAAATGCGCATTTCAATGGGTTCATTTTTAGGCCATGTTTTCTCATCCGTATAAAAGCATTTTCTAAATGTTCAACATGCTTTTGATAATCTTATGATTTAACAACTACATCATCAATGTGTACCTATAAAAACTTGCCGATCATATCATCAAAAATTAAATTCATTGCCCTTTGGTATGTTGCTCAAGCATTTTTTAGACCAAAAAGCATAACTACCCACTCAAATGTGCCTATCGCATCAAGACATCTAAATGCTGTTATATGAATATCTTTATCTTTAAGAAAAATCTGGTTATATCCCGCATTTCCATCCATGAATGACATAATAGCATGCTTAGACGCAGAATCAACTAACATAGCTACAATAGGCATGGCATATTGATCTTTAGGAGTAGCATAATTTAAATTTCTAAAATCGATACATACTCTTAACTTACCATTTTTCTTTAAAATAGGAACTATATTTGACATCCATTCGACATACCTGGCTGGTCTGATGAACTTAGCCTTGAGAAGTCGCTCGATTTCTTCCTTCACCAGTAACGTTACTTCATTCGACATTTTTCTGGGGGCTTGCATAAATGGCTTGAATCCTTGCTTGATAGGTAGTCTGTGTTCTACTAGTTTCCTGTCTAAACCCGACATTTCTTCATAACTCCACGCAAAACAGTCTTTGTATTCTCTAACTAAGTCAATGATTTCTCTCATATTTTCAAACGGTAGCTGGGCACTGATGTAAATTGGCTGTGGATCAACTTCTGTCCCAGATTTACTTCAATCAATGGATCTTGTGTTTCTATTCTCAGATCATCCAACTTGGTTGGTGCCAATCTAAGATCTTGTAACTGAATTCCGTCTAATCGGTCTTTTTCATCATCTTCAACGCATTCTGCCCAATCGATAGGTGATAATCTTGCCAATCTTTTCTCCATGGCATAGACCATCAACTTTCTTAAGGTTTGCATGATTTCTTCATGTCCTCTTCTAAACTCGCCCATTTCTTCAACCGCTATCGGCTGATCTTCAAAATGTTTATCATCTCATTCTATTCCCAAATTTTCTGCAATGAGAGCACGTTCTGATTCCCATTGCATTCTTTTCTCTCTCGATGATCGTCTATTCATTAAAAACTATCTTCTTGTATGTTTGGTAAAGAACTTCTGTTTCCAGGTCCAACCATCGAATTGATTCCTCGACATTCCACTAAAACCCCATCTTCATCTAAGATTAGTGGCTCTATTTTCTGCTGATAAAATTTTGCTTCAAGACAATTTGACTCTGCCAAAAATGGCTTGTCATCAGCCCAAATTAATTCGGCCACCTTCTTGCCATTTTTTTCTTCCGTCCAGAATATTAAAACCTGATGGAGTGATGATGGTATACAGCCATTTACATGTATCCAATCTCTTCCAAGCAAAGCGTTGAAACTCGAAGAAGAGTCGATAACGAAGAATGGTGACATCTTTGTTTTCTTTCCAACAGTCAATTCTATTGGGACCACACCTTTTGGTTTGGAGATTCCTCCTGCAAAGTTGCACACCATGATTTCAGAGGGAATCAGATCTTTTTCATCTTTACATAGTTTCCTTAGCATTCTGGTGGGCAAAATATTTACCGCTACTCCATTATCGACCAATACTCTGGCCACTGGTTGACCATCCATCAGTGTGAAAATAAACAAAGGCTTCAAATGCCTTGTCTTTTGAGGATCTGGTTTTGTCAATATGACTCTATTTCCACGATCGATCAGTATTCCTTTGTCTGAATAGTTTTGGCTTATTTCACTTGCTATTACATCTCCTTCTTTAACTGCAAAGTTGTTTGGTACTGGTGCTTTTTCTTCCTCCACATCTTCTTCGTCTTGAACCATTTGCTCTTCTTTTGCTTCAAATGTGAGAGGAAGAACAAACACCATATTGCAGTCGATACTTGTTTCGTGTTCTCCAAAGAATAACCTTCTTTTGGTTTCTACCTTTTTATCTCTGACAGTTGCTTTGTTTTCTTTCTTCACTTCTTTTCCTTCGTGAGTATCCATCTTTACTTCTTTATCAACCGACATCTGCTCAAGTGGTTGAAATTTTCCTTTTGCAATCATTGCCTGAAGAAAATCTTCTTCTGTTTGTTTCTTAAGTTGAACTTCAGCTAAGTTCATACCTTCATCTTCTCTTGTCCAAGTCCACTTCCTCCTTTCGAGCTGGGCTTGTTTGATCTCTAATTCTCTCTACATTATGGCTGCGAACTTTCTTTGAACCCGACGCTTATGTGTTCGACTTAAACCTTGATACGTTTCTGGGAAATGAACTTTCTCTTGTCCAACTGTATGCCAATCTTCATCAGAAGGGATTTTTGGTTTTAACATTCTAGATTCTTCTCGGTATCTTTGCATCACCCGATATTCATTTTTTTGTCCGGCTGGTATAGGATTTTTCCCTTTGTAATTTTTGGACACATATGTTGGATCAAATGGTTCAGATCTTGGTTTCACCATATTTGATCCAAAATGTCCGGCTCCAATGTTGTTTTGATAGATAACTTGATTAGCCATATTTGGCTGTCTAAAACTCATGCCTAACCTGAACAACTCCGATTTTCTTGGTCTGTCTTCTGGTGCTGTTTCTCGACGTATTTTATCTTTTGCCAACTGGTCTTTTCGCCACATTTTTTCTGACCATTCTCTAGAGGATCCACAACTCTGACATATTGGCTCTCCTATCGGTCTGATTTTTGACATATAAGTGCCCATCTTCAAAATCACCTTTAGTTGCCTTCATGTTACAGTCTCTTTCCAAAGGCTTTCTCATCTTGAAATTATCATTATCAGAACTTTCATCCCCGCTTGAACAATCGATTGGGTTGTAGTCCATCGATACCATATTTACATCGAGTACCATCTCTGGAAAAGGGTCACTATCTACTTCCATCACCTGTTTATCTTTGTCCATAAATTTGAGAAGTCCGGCTTCGATTTGATCCTGCACCGTATTTTAAAAAATAACACAATTATTAGTATTATGACTAATAGTATTGTGCCGCTTACAGAATTTTGACTTCTTATCCTTTGGTATTCGAAGAGGTCCTTGCAACTGAATGAATTTAATCTGTAAAAGATGATCAAAAATCTGATCCGCTTGATTTATATCGAACGAGTATTTCCTCAGTGGAGGCGGTGGATTCAACTTGTTTGTTTGTCTCGAAGGCAAGCTTATGGGATTTTTGACTTTAACCAAAGTATCACAGGTGACTGGCTTCTTCCCAACCATTTCTGCAACGTCTACATCTAGATCGATGGGATCCTGGTAATAAGTTCCCATAGAAGAATTTTTCTTAATCTGTTCTTCTCTCAACAAAGTTTCATATCGAGTCACTCTGGATGATAATTCAAAAACATTTCTAAACTCCATTCCTTCGAATTTTTTCCTAATTTCGAGATCTAGGCCATTGAGAGCTAAATTTGCCAATTCTGATTCTGGCATTTGAAAATGGCATTTATTTTTTGAAGCTTTGAACCTTTCCAAAAATTGTTCAACATTTTCTCCTGAATGTTGTTTCAACCTTGTCAAATCAGCCAACAAAATTTCAGGTTCCATTTTAAAAAATTGAGCATGGAATAAAACTTACATGTCTCTAAAAGAGAAGACCGAATTAGGTGGCAAATTTGCAAACCATGAGAATGCTACGCCGGTTAATGAATATTGAAACCATTTCAACTTGACCCAATCAACTTGGCCCAAATCCCCACATTGAAAGTTAAACCTAGCAATGTGTTCAATGGTTAACTGGTTTTCTTCACCATGGAAAAGACTGAATTCTGGGATCTTTGCCCCCTAGGCATTTCCCACTGATCAATATCATCAGGGTATGGTTTTCGATATAAAGGCCTATCAATAGGCCTGTATCCCTGACCCATTCCAACTCGTGGAAATTCATGAGGAAATTATGGCATCTAATTCATTTCAACTCGATAAAATTCATGTGGGAGATGAGGCACTTGGCCCATTCCAACTCGATGGAATTCGTGTGGTAGGTGTGGTATAGGTTTGTAACCTACCCTCTCTCTATTGTTTATTTGACCGTTATCGGTCGTCTCTTCAAACATTGGGTTTTCAAACCTATTCACCTCTTCTAGGTTCCTCTTATGAGGAGGAGCGTAGGTACCCTCTACTCCCTGATTAGCATAATGCTGGCTGTTCCCATTTCTAGGGATGTTGATACTATTGGGCCATGTAGCAGGATTCTTTGTTCCACTTCCTCCTACTTCTTTCCTATTTAGCCCGTTTTCCCCTCCGTCGATAGGTGCGAGGATGTACCAACCAGAATCATGCGGTTGATTTGAGCTTAAACCATTTGCTTGCTTTACAGCATTTTCGATCCTTATAGGAGACCCGTCGATCTCCAAAGAATCAACATGATCGATAATAGGGGCTTTCCCCTTTTGCAATTTCGAATTTACTACTTTAGCGATAGAAGCAGTCTGTTTTTGGATTTCTCCAGACAAATCTTTTACCATTTCTTTTTCAGAGGTATTTCTTTCCTCTGAAGCTCGCTTCACTTCTTCTACTATTTTAGAACTGATTTGACTATGTTCAGTAACCAATTTATTCAAAGACATAGTTTGATTTTCCATAACAATCATAAACCTAGATACCATATCTTTAACTTCTTGGTTTGATGAACTAACACTACAACAAAAAGGACTTTTAGCGACAGACTTTTCCGTCGCTATAGGTCCTATTTCCGTCGATAAAGACTTTTAGCGATGGACTGTCCGTCGCTAAAAGTCCGTTGCAAAAAACCCCGTCACTAAAAGATTAGTGACGGAAATTGGTTATCCGTCGGTGAAAATCTACTTTTACCGACGGAAATAAATACTTTTAGCGACGGAATATTCCGTCAGTAAAAGTATTTTCAATTTTTATAATTTCTACAAAAAATTGTAAAATGGACTTTTAGCGACGGAAATTCCGTCGCTAAAAGTCCGTCGCTAAAAGAGGAGACCTTTTAGCGACGAAAAGTCCGTCACTAAAAGTCTATCCCTAAAATTTGAAACCTTTCGTGGCATATTTTTGTCGCTAAAAACCATCTATGATTTGTTTAAAATACTTATGGTGACATAATTTCATCGCTAAAAGTCTACAGCAAAAATTAAAAATAGGCTGTTTTCAATTTTTTGATCTTTTAAAAAACTAAACTTGTTTCTTGTAATTGAATTCACACGAACAATAAAATCAACTAATCTATCGACAGTTAACCTTAATCAAATTTCATAACCATTAATTAACACTCAATACTAACTTTTACTAAATATAATAGATCACATCCTACATATTCCGAAATAAAATTACAAGTTTCAGCGAAATGAAAATTACAAAGATGAAACACCTCGGTTAGAGGTTCCACGAAAAATGCTATGAAGATCACTTTACATACATAAATGATAAACTCTCTCTATCTCTCTCTCTCTATCTCTCTATCTCTCTCTCTCTCTCTCGCTCTTCATAACAACACCAAGAGGACCACATAACACAGAGCTGTTTGAATTGCTACAAACTCCACCACTTGCTCATCCACCCAAAATTTGAATCCAATCAAAAACAACATCATTAACCTAATTGGAACCAAAAATTAGTTTTCTAATTTGAGATGAAAACCTATAATGCTAATAACCAAACAAGCTCAATAATTAAACAACCTCCCAAGAATTGGAACCTCATTATATAAGTAGAAAAAAGAGGAGCAGAATACCATTTGATGGCGAAATGACAAAAGGGTTGGCCGGTGGAGTCATCGTCGGCAGAGAGATGTTGACCGGTGCCGGTGGAGTCTTGGTCGGTCACTCGTCGCTGCCGACGCTTCTCCGTCGCCGGTCTTCTCTCAAATTTGGAACAGAAGGAAGGAACTTCTTCAGGCTGATCTTTTATCTACTGACTTGATTCAAGGGGGAGAGAGCCCCTGTGTCGCCGTCCGATTGTCGCCCGTCAGCAAGAGAGATGCGAGAGTGAATTAAATGGGTGAGAGAGTCGGCGATGGAGAGCCCAAAGGCCAGAGGGAGACAGAGGCAGTCAAACTGAGTGGGCGGCTTGGGCGGTGGAGATCGGATGGCGTGGGAGGCGGGCAGCGAAGCTGAGTCTAGGTGTGAGTGAGAGAGAGAGGGAAGGAGGAGGAGAAGAAGGGGAGGAGGAGGAGAAGAAAGGGAAAAGAGAGCGGCGGGGAGAAAGAGCAAAGGTTAGGGTTTTTTTTCTTTTAGTCACATTTAGCGACGGATTTTAGCCCGTCGCTAAAATTACTTTAAACTTTTTTAAAAAACGAGAAATTTGAGAAATTTTCAAAAAAATATTTAGCGACGGATTATTCTGTCGGCAATAATCCGTCGTTAAATATCCGTCACTAAAAAATTTCATCGACAGAATTTTTTGTCGGTAGCTTTTAGCGACGGATATTTACCGACGGATAAATCCGTCGGTAAAGGCTATTTTTAGCAAAGGACCTTTAATAGCGGATAAATCCGTCGGTAAATACTACTTTTAGCGATGGACTTAGATCCGTCGCTAAAGACTGTTTTTCTTGTAGTGTAACCTGGTCCATTATCTTGCCAAAGTTTGGCTACTGTGGCCGATATTTGGCATCCCAGGTTAAGACTTCCACTGTCACTGGAACTTCCTCCGTTGAAATTTCTTGAATCTTGAACGTTAGCGTTCATATTTTCAGTTCCATTCATGCCGTTAACGGCTTGATTATTTCTCGTTTCTTTTGAGCCATTACCATTGTTGTTGATGTTTGGATTTTTGATACCATTAGTGGTACCATTTCGCCTCACAATATTGCTCTGTGTGCTGGGCATAGTTTTCTTTTTTAGCTACATGTGTCCCACTGGGCGTGCCAATGTTTGCGCTGCTGGGCAAACTCACTATCGATCGCGCGCCGACGACGCAATCGATGAACAGCGTGGGATATTTTTTGCCTCTCGGGCCTGAGGACTTCACTAAAAAGGAAAACTCACTAATAATAGCAAACTAACTAGATCGATAATCGATGCGCCCACTTGAATTACAAACACAACTGTGATCGTGATTCAAACACAATTTTTACAACGAACTATGCTTCCTATCAAAGCTACACAAATCATCTAAAAGTCTTCCTACAAGAGAAATATGCAAACTATCTATGTTATTTTCTTAGTCTAATGTAGTTGGAAAGATTGACGACCCCTTTTTCTGTTACCTTTCATCTGTTTTATACTTGAAAAATGTCTATAACCGTCCTTCCTTGGTAACTGTCATCCTTTATCTCAATCTCCATGATCAATGATTATTTCTGAAAACTCCTTAATCGTGTCCATTGTGGTTTACTTCAAAATCCCGACTTCCATGGTGCATTATCGATCGTGGTATTGATTGGCGGTTTCCTCCTCCTTGTCCCCACTACTCGACTTTCATGGTGCGTTATCGATCGTGACATCGATTGGCGGTTTCTTCCTTCTTGTACGGCTTATTCAAATATTTGGTTCTCCCGCTTTCTTTGCTCATTTATCTACTCCTTATAATTCGGTAACAAATGATAACTACTGTAACCGTGTTCTTTTCCACTTCCTTTATTTATGCATTCTCATGTGGCTATCACTATGCCACGTGTCTGCATACTACTGGTTAAAATATTTGGTGCCAACACTATGGTTATCAGATACACTACAATATCCACTACTATCTCCTAATGGCAAAGCTGGGTGGCATCGTAACATCAAGAAAGATAATGTGAAGAAAGCTGGCAATCGTCAAAGGGGGGACCGCAAGAAGGTTGTTCAAACTCAACTTCTCTAGCATCAGTGAAAGAGATTCTTACGCACAAGAAAAAAGGTAAGCACGACTTCCTCGTCCTCATGTTGCTCATTATATTTGTATTTATATATACCGCACGAACCTAAAAACAACCAATACTAAATTAGTTTCTATTGAATTTAAGTGTCGAGAACGAAGAACCTGGGAATGTATCATGCAGAAAATACTACTGTCACAAGCTCCAGTTTAGGGAATCTAAATTGGTACTCTTATCAACCGAACATTTGTTACAATGATATGCAGTTGATATGTACATAATGTTGGAAACAACTAGATTGGACTTCCATTGGGCAAGACAGTTTGACTTTCGCTCAGAATTGTACTAAAGAATTTTGAAAGTGCGGAAAAGCTAGAGTTAGTGAAGTTGGAAAAGGAGTAATACTTCCCACGTCTTTTGATGGGGTCCGAGAGACATGTGTCATAGGTATCTTGATGTGATGGCATCGGTCCAACAATTTGGGAAGCTCTTTTTTCTTACAATGACGTCTAATTTTGAGTGGGATGAGATTACAGATGAACTACAAGAAGGCCATAAACCTTAGGATTGGGCTTATTTGACTGCATGAATGTTCCAAGCAAAGCTTTAGGACCTTAAAGACCATTTTTCTAAGGAGATATTCAATAAAATAGCAGCAAATGTTCATGTGATTGAGTTTCAGAAAAGAGGGCTTCGACATGCACATATGCTTATCATTTTAAATTCAGAATATAAGATCACGACTCCAGATCAATATGATAAATTTGTTTCTCCGGAGTAACCTAATTCAAACACTCACCCTGCTCTCTATAATCTAGTCAAAACGCATATGATTCATGGCCCTTGTGGTGGTGAGACTAAAAACAACCCACGCATGGTTTATAGAGAATGTAAGAGTCATTACACATAACGATTTTGTTCCAAAACTACCCAGGAAAAAGATTATACCCAATTTATAGAAGAAAAGGAAAGGTCTTGGTCTAGAAGAAATGCTAGACAATATGGGTCGTTCCATACAACCCATACTTGCTAATGAGATAAAAGTATCACGTTAACGTTGATACATGCTCAGCTTTGGATGCGGTCAAGTATTTTTAAAAGTACATTTAGAAAGTACAAAATAATATTGTGGTGCATATTTCATTTAGTTAGGGAGACAACGTTACTTACGGGATTCAACAATTCTAAGATAGGAGAGAGGTATCTACGCCAAAGGCAAGGTGGAGGATAGTTGAGTTCAACCTTAACTAAATGTCTCCAGCAGTGATAAACTTGCAACTGTATCTTCCAAACAAAAAAAGCGTCAATTATTGAAAAACAAAACATATCCTAATAGATGTGGCTTTATGGAATCATGCCTAAAAAATGGTGCTCACAAAATTTTTCAAGATGAATTTGACTAACGAGAAAGCAAATGCAGATAAGCTTTTCTATTATGAGTTCCCTAAACATTTTATATGGCATAAGAACGGCAGATTTTGGAAAGAAAGGAAAAGGTGAGGTGTCATTCGTCATATTAATGGAGCTAATCTAAGAGACGGAGAGAGATATTATTTGAGGTTACTGCTTAATTATGTTAGAGGTCTAAAGTTGTTTGAGGGTTTATTAACAACTACTTTCAAATGCCGCCTGCTCTGCATCATTATTTGCTACCCTCCTACTACACTATGAAGCAGGTAAAAGTAAAGAATATATGGGTTTGAACTGTAATATTCGATACTTTTCGAGCTCTTTACAATAATCATTTGTGCTCTAAAAAATAAACGGGCGATAATTTTGAGCAATGCTCAGAGATTAGTAGAGAATGAAAACTTAAATATGATTTTGCGGTTAAAATGTAATTGTGAAAAGTTTTGGGGTCATTTTATAATTTAAAAAACTTTTGGGGGCTATTTTGCAAATTATGAAAAATGGCATGTATGTGCCAAATTTTGGAAAAATTAGTCATAATGTGGTGTCACCTCCTACTTTTAAAAAGAGCGATTAATGGAATTTAATTATAAATTAATGGTTATTTAATTCTTTAGGAAATTAAATAAATAAAAGAAAAACAATAAAAAGAAGAAACAGAACAGGGAAAGAAAATCAGAGCACAAAGAGCTCGGGGGGAAAACAGAAGGAGAAAGGGAAAGAATTGGTGTAATTCTTGAAGGTATTTTCTCCCTTTAATGTGTTTAATTTCAGTGTGTTTGAGTTTAATTTCGGAGGTGTGTTACTATGTGCGTGTGGGAGTGGGTTATGTGCTTTGTGTGCATAGGGAATGCACACTGTTGCTACGGCATTTGTGGTGCTTTGGTTTTGTGCTGGTTTTGGTAGGGCTAGAGTGTGTAAGTGTGTGTGTGTGTGTGTGTGTATAATGGTAGCAGCAGGTAGGTCTTAGTGTGTGTTTTCAGCGTGTGTAGTCGTGGGACTTGTGTGTGTTTTGCTGTGTGTGTTTGGGTGTATGGGGGGTTTCGAGTGTGGGGTTATGAGGGTTAATTGTAGGTGTATGAGTGTGTATATGTGTGTGTTATATGGTGTGGTGTGTGTTCAGTATGTGTGTGAGTGTGTAGGGGTAATGGCAGTGTAGGTGTGCAGTGTGTGTCTTGTGCTTGTTGATGTGTGTGTGTGTGTGTGTGTTTAGGTGGGTGAGTATGTGTTAGTTGTGTATGTAATTATGTGTGTGTTTCAAATGGTATAATGTGTTTCAAAAGTTTAAATGCGTGTATTGGTGGTGAATCAGTGTGTGTGTGTGTGTGAGAGAGAGAGAGAGAGAGAGAGAGAATTGAGTGTTTGTGTGCTTCAGCGGGGGCCGGGGGGGGGGGGGGGTGAAAAAGAAGAAGGGATTGTGTGTCTGGGAAGGTGATATAGTGTGTGTTTTGGAATTGAACAGTACTTGTGAGTGTCACGAGTATTATATTTTGTATCTGTGTTACTCAAAATACAACTACTTACAGACAAACATAATAATTTACAAGTAAAGGTTTACCCCTTCATTTAAAACGTAATGCTTTTTATTTTCTTTTCTAGTTTTTTTTTAAAGACCGAAAAAGTTGTAACCCAATTTTTCCTTCCAAAAGAACATGCAGAAATAATTGAACTAAAACTTAACCCCCACAATTCCAAGGCTTAATTCTCTCATCCTAAAAGCATTCCAATTTGTTAAAGATTCCAAACCTCATTAAATCGTGTTGTTATTGTTTAGTTGTAATACCAAACATTACTTAAGTTACCCATGTTGTATATTTTTTGAAAAGATGTAGTTAAAAATATTTAGGAAATAAGTGTAAGTATGCATAAAAAGAAGAAACAACCATTCTTCTCAATTAAAGCTAAATATTAATTCTTCCTTAAACAAGTTTATATAAACATATTAAGGTATATTTCTCTGGATATGCATGTATAACCACTTTTGTATAACATCTAACAATGCATCGAAAGCATTATCATGTGACTTGAGAAAACTAATCTTGTCATGCATATAAATGACATCATATTCTCAAGTAACTAAATTGTCACTCATGTAACTTACAGGTAGACCTGGCAATTTTCTACCCATAACCGCGGGTCGAACCGTACCCGTTCAAAAACCTCGGGTACGTGTACCTATATACTCTACCCGTGAACTTTTGACCCGTACTCGAACCGATCCGTAATTTTCGGGTCGGTTTCGGGTTAACCGCGGATATCTGTTTTTTGGACTGTATGTAGAAAAAAAAATTATGCCCTAAGTGCCTTCACCTTCATTTTCTCTTCTAAGTCACATTTATCTCCCTCTCTGCCTCTCACGCTGCCGCACAAATAACAAATCTGTCGCCGCAGATTTCCACCGCCGGTGACCAGATCGTGACACCATCGGCGTCGATCAAGGGAGGTCAGCCCCGCAGCCCGTCACTTCGTCAGTCGTCACATTTCTCTCCCTCTCTGCCTCTCACGCAGCCGCACAAATAACGAATCTGCCGCCGCAGATTTCCACCACCGCCGGTGACCAGATCGTGACACCGTCGGCGTCGATCAAGGGAGGTCAGCCCCGCAACCCGTCAGTCGTCAGGCTTCAAGGCCCCGCGGCGCCGCCGCCACCGATCGAGAAGCTCCGTTCTTTTTTTCTTTTATAATCTCAGTTATATATTTTTGATCTTTTGTTTCAGGACTTCATTTATAGTTATTTTTTTTCGTATCCAATTATCGTTATATTATACCCGAATATAAAAGTTGTCAAGGATTAACCTTTACAAATCTCAAGATTTGAAAATGTAAAATTTTCTAGTATGGTATGTTGATCTCTTTTCCTCAATTGGGCCGTCCAGAGCCCAATTTCTTCTTCAAAACTCTCTCTATGTTGGACCAGGACCAGGAGTACAAACAGAGAAGGAAAAGGAGATACAACAAAAAAAAAACTAGTATTTACCCGAGGGTAATACCCTACTTGTAAGGGTCGGTTACGGACCCGGGAAAAAGTTACCCGATCCAATTTTACCCGTATCCGACCGATTTTTACCCATACCCGGCCGGTTTACCCGTTTGCCAGGTCTACTTACAGGCATGCATTATGTACACTAGTGAACATGTGACTAACAATTTCATTGGTACAACATGTTTATTCATATGAAACGGTTACATACTTTCAATGTTTTTTCAATGGACATCAATTTAATTAAATAGCCTTTTGAAATTACGGTGCCTCTATTTCTTCCAAGATTTACTAAAATTGTTAAGAACTTACCTCGATACTTGATACAGAATATCTGAAAAGTCATACAAGCTTTGTCGCCACTTGAACTTTCATGCCTCTTACACCACGTATCAATGTGCGAAACAAGCCACCGGTTTTGAAGCCTTGTACTCCAGCATGATACTTGCAACAAAATACCATAAGTTGCTGCTAAGAGCTTAGTATCCCAGCGTATTGTCACGGACCGAACTTCTCTAAGCCGAAACCGTGCGGCACTTAGCGGACAAGCCCCTTGCTTGTGCTAAGTCAGCCTTCCACTCGGGCTGGGTGATGCTAGATGCGAACACACCAAGAAGAATAATAGAGAGAGAGAGAGTTTGGGAGAATGTATGCTTGTATTGCTTGTGTACAAGAATACTTGTGTGTTTTGGCCAAGTGAGGCCTCAGCTATTTATACTAGTCCACCTCCTCAACGAACGATGGAGATACATTCGATCCTACGGATCCTATTATGCTTCTAGAATTCTTAGAATACTTTCCTACTTTAGAATATTCACACATGTTACATATGTTAAACATGTTACACATGTTCAACCTTCCGGAAGCCTTGCCACCTAACTGCCAAGTAAGCGTCCACGAAGCGTCCCGTAAGCGCCTAATAAGCGCCTGCGTGGCGTTTCTTCTAAAATTAGCCTCCATATAAAAAGTGCGGGACATTCTCCCCCACCTAATCTTGCGACGCCCTCGTCGCAACCTCCTCGCAGTATCGATCTACGATGTTTTGGAACTGCCAAAGATCATTTGCTGATTCCCATGTAGCTTCTCTCTCCGGCAATCCCTTCCATTTCACCAAGTAGTGCCCCGTTGGTGGAACACCTCGTCTTCGTTCGATCTTGTCACTAAGCACGTACTCGGCCTCCTTGTCATAGGACCTCACCACTGCTGTTGGTGCCCTATGACTCTCTCCACGGCTTGGGTCTTCCTTGTCGTCATAATGAGGCTTTAGTAAACTGACATGGAAGACCGGGTGAATCTTCAACTTTGGCGGCAACTCCAATCGATAGGATACTTTCCCAACTTCTGCCACGATGGGAAAGGGTCCTTCGTACCTTCGAATCAGCCCTTTGTGTACTTTCCTAAAGGACTCAAACTGTTGCGGAAGCAGTTTTAACATCACCATGTCCCCAAGGTTGTACTCTTTCGGCCGCCGTCTCTTATCCGCCCACTTCTTCATCTTGCGCCCGGCTTTGTCAAGGTAAGAGCGTGCCACGTCTGCTTGCTCGTTCCATGACCTTGCCACTTGCGCCGCCAATGGGCTTCTCCCCTTATAGTCACCCGCCAATGCAAGGGGAGTGAGCGGTTGTTGCCTTATGGCAATCTCAAAAGGACTTTGGTTCGTGGCCTCGCTCCTCATCAGATTGTACGAAAACTGAGCCACATCCAAAAGTCTTGCCCAATCCGTCTGGTTAGCACTAACAAAGTGCCGCAAATAACACTCAAGTAGAGCGTTCACCCGTTTCGTCTGTCCATCAGTCTGAGGGTGAAAGCTCGTTGAGAAATGCAGCTCCGAGCCAAGGAGTTTGAACAATTCTGTCCAAAATTTCCCCGTAAACCTTGGGTCTCGGTCGCTTACTATAACCTTCGGTAGTCCCCAATATTTCACCACGTTCTTCAAAAATAACCGAGCTGCTTCCTCCGCTGTGCAGTCGGCTGGGGATGCTACAAAAGTTGCGTACTTGGAAAACCGGTCCACCACAACCATAATCGAGCCACATCCCTCCGATCTTGGCAAGCATGTGATGAAGTCCATGCTTACACTCTCCCACAGATGTGCGGGGATGGGCAAAGGCTCGAGTAGTCCCGCTGGCAATTGGTTCTCCACCTTGTCTTGTTGGCACACAAGACAAGTCTTCACGTACGCCTCCACTTCGTCCTTCATTTGGGGCCAATAGTATGACGCCTCCACCAAGGCATATGTCCGTCGTTGCCCCGGATGGCCTGCCCACGGAGTGTCGTGACACTCTCGAATGATCCTCTTCCTCAAGTTGTTCCACTTGGGGACATACGCCCGTTGGCCTTTCGTGTAGAGAAGGCCATCTTCCACCCAAAATCGTTGGGTTTGCCCACTCTCCGCAAGCTTGAAGAGTTGTCTGGCTAAGGGATCATGCTCCATGCCCTCCTTGATTCCCTCTAGGATGTCTCCCTTTGCCTTTGACATAGCCGCCAATTCCGCCTTCCGACTTAAGGCATCCGCTACCAAGTTGGCTTTGCCCGACTTGTACTCCATCACATAGTCGAACTCGGCCAAGAAGTCTTGCCACCTAGCTTGCTTCGGACTCAACTTCTTTTGAGATTGGAAGTAGCTATTAGCTATGTTGTCGGTCTTGATCAAGAATCGACTCCCCAATAGGTAGTGCCTCCACGTGCGTAGGCAATGAACCACTGCGGTCATCTCCTTCTCTTGCACCGTGTACCTCCGATCGGTGTCATTTAGCTTGCGGCTTTCAAATGCTATTGGATGCCCTTCTTGCATTAACACCCCTCCAATAGCGAAATCGGATGCATCCGTTTGCACCTCGAATACCTTCGTATGATCGGGAAGAGCTAGAACCGACTCTTCCGTCACTGCCTCCTTCAACCCTTCGAAGGCGGATTGGCACCTCTTGGACCTCTCCCACGTTTTCCCCTTCTTGAGTAGGTCCGTTAACGGGGCTGCCTTGGCTGAGTAGCCCTTGATAAACCGCCGATAATAATTAGCTAGGCCAAGAAATGACCGTAGCTCGGAGACCTTTGTGGGCGCCTCCCACTCCTTGATCGCCTTCACCTTCTCTTCATCCATTCGAAGCGTTCCGCCCTTGATAATATGACCAAGGAAGTGCACCTCTTCCTTGGTGAACGAGCACTTCTCCCGCTTGACATAGAGCTCGTTCTCTCGCAACACCTTGAACACCGTCTTGAGATGCTCCACGTGCTCCTCCAATGTGTTGCTATACACCACAATGTCATCGAGATAAACCACCACAAACCAATCAAGGTAAGGATGGAATATCTTGTTCATGAGCGTGCAAAATGTGGTTGGGGCGTTGGTCAAACCGAACGGCATGACCAAGAACTCGAACGCTCCATATCTCGTCACACATGTGGTCTTGGGCTCATCTCCTTCGGCAATGCGAACTTGATAATACCCCGACCTCAAATCCAGTTTAGTGAAGAACTTGGCCCTCCCAAGTTGGTCGAAAAGATCCGCGATCAATGGAATTGGATACTTGTTCTTGATCGTTACCTTGTTAAGAGCCCGATAGTCGATACACATCCGTAAAGAACCATCGTGCTTCTTTTGAAATAAGACTGGCGCTCCATATGGTGCTTTGGAAGGTTGGATAAAACCCGCCTCCCTTAGCTCGGTCAATTGTCTCCGTAAGTCCTCCAATTCTGGCGGTGCCATCCTATAAGGTGCCATTGAAGGTGGCTTGGCCCCCGGCTCAAGCTCGATTTGATGATCCACCTCCCTCCTAGGTGGAAGCCGCTTCGGCAGTTCGGGCGGCATCACGTCCTTGTTCCTCTCAAGGACTTCCTCGATCGCCCTCGGTAGTGGTTCCGTTGAGTCCCCCACATGGTCTTCCATCTTTAGGGCCGCCAAATAGGTTGTCTCTCCTTTCTTGACTCCCTTCATGATTTGCATCGCTGACAGCTGCATGGAGGCCAGCGTCTTGGCGCTAGAAGTCCCCACGGACGTCGGCACCGCACATGATACTCCCTTCTCCATGATGTGCACCGCATTGCTAAAAGGCGACACCAAGGAATTCACTTGCCGCAAGAAGTCAAGGCCTATCACGACCTTGAAGTCATCCATCGGGGCCACCGAGAAATCCACTAAGCCCCTCCACGAACCAAGGCACATTTCCACTTATCGTGCCGCGCCTTGTAGAGGCTTTGCATTCGTGTTGACGGACTTTAGCCATCCTCCGCCGCCAACCACTTTAAGGCCTAACCGCTTGGCCTCTTCCATTGTGACGAAGTTGTGGGTTGCCCCCGTATCAACCATCACTTGCGCGGGCTTCCCATTCAACTTAGCCTCCACGTAAAGCAACCCCTTGCCCGTAGAAGCTTGTCCCTTACCCGTCGGGACCTTCGCCACGGCTTTGGCATGTAAAGCATTGAGGATTTGGAGCGAGCCCATGTGCACATCTCCTTCCTCGAGCTCGTCGTTCTCCTCGACCAAGGCATTTAGCTTGCCTTGTCGTGGGCAATCCCTTGCCCAATGCGGCCCTCCGCAGAAGAAACATCCGTCCTTGGGCTTACTCTTTGCTCGCCTCTCCTCTAGCTTGCCATGGCCCTCGAATTTGTTGGTGCCGGCTTGGTTATTCCACTTGTTCCACGCCTTGGGTTTGTCTCCCCCACCTTTGGCGTGGTTACCCTTCGAAGCCACTTGTACATTCTTCCCCTTCGAGGAGTCCCCCACTCTTGCATACTCCATTAACGACTCCGCCACCGCTATGGCCTCGTCAAGGTCCTTCACGCCTCGACGTTGAAGTTCTTGCTTAGCCCAATTTTGGAGGCCGTCAATGAAGTTGAAGAGGAGGTCATCTTCCGTCATGTTGGGAATGTGGAGCATGAGAGTAGTGAACTCCTTCACGTAATCATGGATGCTACTCTTATGCTTCAAATCCCTTAATTTCTTCCTTGCTTCGTAGGTAACATTCTCGGGGTAGAACTGCCTCTTGATCTCCTTCTTTAACATTTCCCAAGTGTCTATGGTGCATAGACCCTTCTCGATATCATTGTGTTTTCTACGCCACCATAGAGTAGCCGTGTCAGTGAGAGAGAGGGTAGCAGTCCTTACCTTAGCCTTTTCATCCGTGATGTTAGCACCTTCGAAGTAGCGCTCCATATGCCATATGAAGTTGTCTAGCTCCTTCGCATCACGCTTGCCACCAAATTCCTTCGGCTTTGGCGTGTCCACCCTTGGACTAGAAGTGACGATGGCTCCACCCGCAACAACACTCTTGCACATGGCCGTTTCTTGCCTCGTCTCCTCCACGCCAACTTTTACCACATCGAGTTATTCTTGAAGATTCGCGAACAACTCCATGAATCGAGTGCGCAACTCATCTTCGCCCATCACGGCCTTCTTGAGCGACTCGAGCTCCTCCAACACATGATCCTCCAAGGTTTGGAGGTTTTGCTCGACGAAGCCCAAGCGGTCTTTCGCATCGCCCATGGCTTCCTCCAAGACACAAGTGCGGCCGTCCAAAGAAGAGATTGCATCTCTTGATTTGCTTTGGCTACGGCTCTTCTTCCCACCGATTGGTGGAAGTAGATCTCGCCCACGTTCCACCACGACATTCTCCTCGGCAACTCCGGATGCTCCCACATTAGTATCCTTGCCTGCCATTGTTGCTCCTTGCTTGGCACGACTCGTCGTAACCAAGATCTGATACCACCTGTCACGGACCGAACTTCTCTAAGCCGAAACCGTGCGGCACTTAGCGGACAAGCCCCTTGCTTGTGCTAAGTCAGCCTTCCACTCGGGCTGGGCGATGCTAGATGCGAACACACCAAGAAGAATAATAGAGAGAGAGAGAGTTTGGGAGAATGTATGCTTGTATTGCTTGTGTACAAGAATACTTGTGTGTTTTGGCCAAGTGAGGCCTCAGCTATTTATACTAGTCCACCTCCTCAACGAACGGTGGAGATACATTCGATCCTACGGATCCTATTATGCTTCTAGAATTCTTAGAATACTTTCCTACTTTAGAATATTCACACATGTTACATATGTTAAACATGTTACACATGTTCAACCTTCCGGAAGCCTTGCCACCTAACTGCCAAGTAAGCGTCCACGAAGCGTCCCGTAAGCGCCTAATAAACGCCTGCGTGGCGTTTCTTCTAAAATTAGCCTCGATATAAAAAGTGCGGGACAGTATGGTCCAGATAGCAGTGTTGCCCTTCTCAACAAGAAGGGTTACTATAGTGCCTTGCACCAGCAAAAGCAGCCTGCGGTGACCATGAGAGAGCCCTTAACGGGATGGTGGTGATCTGTAAGAATTACAGTAGATTGACAATGGCTGCTGTTCTTGACCCATGGCAATCCAATTCTAGGTCCTTTCATTAGTGTCATAATCATTGCCCCTATAAGAACATGAAACCACCACCTCCTCCTCCTTCCATGAAAGAAGAGGATCGGAAAACAATAAAAGAGAAAAAATAAATGACTCCTTTTCCAGCAAACAAAAGTGCTTTCTTTTCTGCTGAATCTGAGTTGTTCGTCTTCAACACATGCTAAGTCTGCGTGTCAATTAGTTCCTGTCGTGGAGCCTGATTGCGAAGAACAAGCCATCCCAGGCCAAAGTATATCACCCCGAATGGAATGATTACAGGAGCAATCACAGAGTAGCAGAGAACTATTGTGATAACCACCATGTCTTCAGGAATTCTTTTTCCGTAACCCAAATCTCCAGGAGCCCAAGTTTTTTTTTTTAAATCATCTTCAGTCTGACAAAGATACCTCCTCCTTAGATGGTATATGATTAGAGGAACTATCCGGAACAGCTCAAGCCCATACCCGACAAAGAACCTGCCATCCACAAGACCATGTAAACTACTCTCAAATTGGAAAAAGGAAACTGGGACCATATATACAAGAATCTCCATTTCTTACCGACCACTCACTCGAAGATCACATTTTTTTTTCTAATATTTTTTAGATGCCAAATATAGAAACATTTTTTTTTCTTTCAAAAAAATAAAATTTCAAAGCTATACAAATCAAAACCAATAACGTGTTTAGATGTTGGAAAATATAGGCTTCGATTTGTATTTTTCACAACAAAAATATTAACAACACTAGGTGATTAAACATAGCAAAATAATAATAAATAATTGAAAGTAATTTTGTATGAACTCTTGACAAAATTCTATAATCTAGAGTAGTAAAAGGATATAAAATAGCTGGTCCGTGAGAGTCGCGACAAAGTCGCTGTCCTAAATACGTTATCGCCTCCCTACGTGCAGGTGTTGACGGCAGATAAAGTCTCCGAGATAAAATTCATTGACGCAGCTATGTCTCATCCATGTGCACATCCACAGGAAGACGGTATGAACCAGTCAACGATCACATTATCCAAGTATAAAATATATATATAATAGACACATATGAAAATATATTATGAGAGTAGAGTAGAAAACACAAAGTTTGGAAGTATAGTAGCTTCAAGACTTCTATATCACACCCCATGACCTTATATACTTGGCCAATCATAATCCATTTATTGACCATATAAGTAAGCTTATAAAAGCTTTTGTAACTTATGAAATAATGATAATCTTCTCAATAATGTTAAAAAATAAAACATATTATATACTCCATAAACAAATATGAGTTAATAATACTCATTATTGCACTTTGTACAGGGGCGGAGGCACGTTAGGACAAGGGGGGGCTGAAGCACCCCCTGACTTCTGGAAAAAAAAAATGGGAATCGCGTTGACCCGTTCCCCAATCCCCGATACCCGTTCCCCGAGACTGGCTGAGAGGCACAATCGACTCTCTCTCTCTCTCACACGGTCTCACCGGCGACTGCAGACAGTGAACCGACCGGCGACAGCTCCACCCACCGGCGACAGCTCCTTCAGACAGGAGCTTCGAGCCTTCGACGACGACGACTCGTCATGACGGAGTGACGCCGTGACCGGACGACGACCGTCGACCTCCCGCTGTCCCGCAGTCCCGCGACGCGCCGGCGCCGACGCCCTTGAAGAACCAGATCTGAGGTAGTCAGGTAGATCTTCTCATCTTGGTCTTGCGTCTTGCCGTCTTTCCTCTTGCTCTTAGAGGCTGAATTGCTGTCTGCTTGTATTTAATATGATAATATGTTAACATTTATATTTTAGTTTAATATGTTAAATTTAGTGTAATATGCTAATATAATAATATGTACAATTATTTAACTATGTGAATTTGTGTTGAGATATTGAAAAAAAAATTTTTTTTTTTTTTTTTTCAGAATGGATAATTTTTGCACCCCCTGAGAAATATTCCTTGCTCCGCCCCTGCACTTGTAACTCAGTCATAATTTACCTGTAAGTAAATATCATAGAGCAATAAATTGAAATATAAATATAATGCCATAATGTATATTTTATTTTATTAAAATATTCCAACAAGAGTTACAGTGTATGAGTGTCTAGTGTGTGATGGTGTGAGTGTGAGTAAGGGATGGGAGAGACAATACTGCCGCAAAGCCATATTTATGTGTGTTGTGGCGAGTGTTTCATGTGTTACGTGGGTTATATGTGTGATTATGTGTATATATATTGGTGGTTTCAGTGAGATTTGGGGCTGTGCATATGAGCTGGGTGCGTGCGCGCGTACTGTTTGCTGCGCTATGTGGACTTCTATGCCGCTGTGAGTGTGTTGCCAAGAGAAAGAGCGGGATGCGGGCTGCGGTTTAATGAGAGAAAACAGCCACGTATGGAGAGAGAGAGAGAGAGAGAGACATTCTGTGTGGGTGTGCGCTCTTTGTGTGTGATATAACTCAAATATAACTCCCAATAATTAGGGAACACCCGGCGAATCCTAGTCAAACTGGGAGAGTTATTATTATCTTATCAGGATTCTAAAAAGAGTCTTTAAAGATTGTGACGTGATCCTTGAGGATCCTAACACGATCCTGATTGGATTAGTCCACAGCCTAGTCCTACTAGGACTCTCCTCCTACAGCTATATAAAGGGGTCTACCCCCCAGGTATGGGAACGACACAATTCATGCTTTTTCAGAGTTACTATTCTGTAGCTGCGCTCTGACTTAAGCATCGGAGAGTTCTCCGCCGGGAACCCCACCCGGCGGTCACTCGTTTTCTGTCTTGCAGGTCATCGGTCCAGGCTCGGGTTCCGCAAAGTACGCAGAGCATATTTTTAGCAGCAACAGATTGGCGCCATCCGTGGGACCAGCCAGCCTAACTGTTTGACCTCAAGAAAATTCAACAGTTATATTCCAAACTACCGACAAAATTGCCAAAAATTTCCAGATTACATTATGATCGTAGTTGCAAAAAATACAAACGCGCGCTGTCGAAGAAAATTCAAAACTAGCAAAGTGCCTTCCGAGTCACCGACGGCACCTCCGGGAAAAGAAGCACCATAGCAACGCTGCGAGGAAGTACAATTCGTGCCCGCCACTGTGTAAGCTTCTTCAACCGCCATAAAGCTGCCAAAGCAGCGACACTAGAAGAAACCAATCAGTGCCCTTAGCGCCGTCAACCGCGACCTTCCCTGATGTCGCGCGGATACGGCCACAAAGCCGTCGCAAGGCTGCCGGAGCAGCACCAACAACATCCGAAGTGCCACCGGCCATGGGTCAAAACCCAAGCGCCGCCATCCGAAGTGCCATCGCCGCCCAAGCGCCGTCAAGCCCCTGATCTGCGCAACCGCGAGCACAGCCACCATGGGGTAGTTGTGACCACAACAACTCAACAACCAAAAAAAAAAAAAAGAATCGAAGAGACGACAAGGCCGTCACCGCCAAACGAAGCCAGCACCGCCACTCCGGTGCTATCGGCATCGCCACAACCTTCACGGCGCCAGCACATCGCTCTTCACAACATATCGCCACCGTCGTGAAGCTATTGCAACAATAACGAACCAAAAAAAAAAGGAATTTTTTAGAGGCAGAGGGCAACAGCGCCACTGCTATATGGGTTAAAACCCTAGCAGTATAGCCACTGCCGCCGTCAGCAGCACCGCCCTATGGCCACCATCACGGCGAGTCCCCCATGAATTCATAGCTGTCGCGCCATCGCGGCGCGGCTTCGATCCAGATCTGCGTCTCCACAGGCCGTCGGATCTGCCTCCCTGTAAGGCTGCCGCCTATGGCTTCAGTCAGTGCCACCGAGAGAAGCACCACCACCATTGGTGCCCATCGCTGCCATCCTAGAGGAAGCTCGCCGTCATGGCCACCAGCGGCATCAATGCCGATATCCAGACAGGGAAGAGGAAATCAAAGGCTGGCCGCCAGATCCGGTGTACCTCCATCGCGCTGATCCGATCTATGCCTCTTCCATCTGTCGCCGAACGGCGATCTCCTCTCCGGCTAGATCGTGGCACCAGCAGATGCCATCACCACAACCTCGCCGAAATCGCCCCACCGCAGCGCCCCCAAAGGGGAGGCCTTCGTCTGCAATTAATGATCCCAAGATAGATGTGCCCTGATTTGGATCCACTGGCGGTGACCAGTGCGAAATCGTCGGTGGAGGATGGCCGTAGGTGCGTCAATACCGCGGCTATTCCATTTTGTAAAGGAGGAAAGCACAGCGCAGGTAGCGCATAATTCAATTAAAAGCCCGCAGGGTCTCGGTTAATTCTTGGTTTAAACTACGCCTGTGAGCATTAACAGTGACGTATAAATCGTTTCGAAAAGTAAGGAACAAATTCATAGCACCCTGCGACTTGAAGTCACGTCTAGGGTCTCTACTGCAGCATCCTGCCGACTCGGCATTACCTATTGTCTCTTGATATTCGGTCACACAGTGACCTCGATCAGTAAATCAGAGCACTTCGCCAATAGCGTCGCTAATATGGATGGAACAACTGCAAGCTCAAGCTCATGCTCATGCAACCAAGCAAACTGAATCTAGTTGCTTATCAGTAAATCGATTAAATTCGACAACTTATCTACTGATCATCAATGACATCTTGCTCAGACGGACTCCATGCCCTTTAGCTTTATATGCACGTCCAGTCAAGCAGGCAGATATGGTCTTCTATATTGCTCGTACAGGTCTTCTTGCGATCGGGCCGAACATATGGGTTTAAAAGCCGTCTTTGTATATCCACGCCTTCTCAAAGGCCGGGGGGCTTTATATTTTATGAGATCATACAGGCTTAATGCCTTATGTCTTATCAAACAGAAAGGTTCGCCACAACGACCATATTACGAGCTCCATGACCTGCGGCTTCTTATTTAGCACCGCCGCAACAAGGACAAGAAACCCCCGAGGGCACATATGATGAGAATTCTAAGTTCCGTCAAACCCCCAAGGGTGCGTACAACGAGGACTCTAAAGTTTTGTTAAACCCCCGAGGGCGCGTACGACGAGAACTCTAAGTTGCGTCAAACCCCCAAGGGCGCGTACAAACGAGGACTCTAAAGTTTCGTTAAACCCCCAAGGGCGTGTATGATGAGAATTCTTAAATTCCGTCAAACCCTCGAGGGTAATTGCATGAGCTCCTGCTCCATCCATCCCCGAGGGCGTGTATGACGAGAATTCTTAAATTCCGTCAAACCCTCGAGGGTAATTGCATGAGCTCCGGCTCCATCCGCCCCCGAGGGCGTGTATGACGAGAATTCTTAAATTCCGTCAAACCCTCGAGGGTAATTGCATGAGCTCCGGCTCCATCCGCCCCCGAGGGCGTGTATGACGAGAATTCTTAAATTCCGTCAAACCCTCGAGGGTAATTGCATGAGCTCCTGCTCCATCCATCCCCGAGGGCGTGTATGACGAGAATTCTTAAATTCCGTCAAACCCTCGAGGGTAATTGCATGAGCTCCGGCTCCATCCGCCCCCGAGGGCGTGTATGACGAGAATTCTTAAATTCCGTCAAACCCTCGAGGGTAATTGCATGAGCTCCGGCTCCATCCGCCCCCGAGGGCGTGTATGACGAGAATTCTTAAATTCCGTCAAACCCTCGAGGGTAATTGCATGAGCTCCGGCTCCATCCGCCCCCGAGGGCGTGTATGACGAGAATTCTTAAATTCCGTCAAACCCTCGAGGGTAATTACATGAGCTCCGGCTCCATCCGCCCCCGAGGGCGTGTATGACGAGAACTCTTAAGTTCCGTCAAACCCTCGAGGGTATTTGCATGAGCTCCGAGCTCCATCCGACCCCGAGGGCGCGCATGATGAGAACTCTTAAGTTTCGTCAAACCCTCGAGGGTATATTCATGAGCTTTGCGCTCCATCCGCCCTCGAGGGCCCGTATGATGAGAACTCTTCTAAGTTCCGTCAAACCTCGAGGGTTCCATTTGCCCCCGAGGGCCCGTATGATGAGAACTCTAAAGTTCCGTCAAACTCTCGAGGGTATATTCATGAGCTTTGCGCTCCGTCTGCCCCCGAGGGCACGTATGATGAGGACTTTAAGTTCCGTCAAACCTCAAGGGTGGTCCCTCGAGGGACGAACACCCCCAAGGGCAACAGGATAGAGCTCGAGTTCTATCCGAACGGTTTAGCTACAGTTCTAACCCGTGAAACGGCAAAGGACTATGGGACTTCATCCCCCCACCATTCTTTGTCAATTCGAAACCCAGCCAAGCGTGAGTGCGAGGCTTCTTTGCCATCTCTTAGCTGATGATAAGAGTTCGTGACAAAGTAAAACGCAAGCATGATGTGGTCGGCTCGAGCCAAAGAACACACACTTGCACAAAATGAACACCCTCCAAGGAGAGGTGACCCCTCGAGGGGACATTCAAACACTTAGCACATGCAACAACTTGCATGCACAGCTTTGTGTCATACCATTGGGCACAGCCCCTAAAGGATCTCGAGATCCCGTGATTCGTCTTTCGAAAGATGATTCTGAAAAGCCTGGTCAGGCGACATTCTAAGACTTGGCTCTCGAGAGCTAGGGTTCTAGCACTCTACTTGGGCAAAGTTCCAAGGCTTAAGCTCCCGCTTAGGTCGGAGCACACGGAGGAGAGAAATATTGTTACCCCTACAAGTGGATGAGAATCACTTACAAATCTGACGCGTGTCTCGAGACACCAGGTATAAACTTCCTCAGCCTAACATTTTAGCTAAGGAAGTGGGGGGCTTATGATATAACTCAAATATAACTCCCAATAATTAGGGAACACCCGGCGAATCCTAGTCAAACTGGGAGAGTTATTATTATCTTATCAGGATTCTAAAAAGAGTCTTTAAAGATTGTGACGTGATCCTTGAGGATCCTAACACGATCCTGATTGGATTAGTCCACAGCCTAGTCCTACTAGGACTCTCCTCCTACAGCTATATAAAGGGGTCTACCCCCCAGGTATGGGAACGACACAATTCATGCTTTTTCAGAGTTACTATTCTGTAGCTGCGCTCTGACTTAAGCATCGGAGAGTTCTCCGCCGGGAACCCCACCCGGCGGTCACTCGTTTTCTGTCTTGCAGGTCATCGGTCCAGGCTCGGGTTCCGCAAAGTACGCAGAGCATATTTTTAGCAGCAACAGTGTGTTTGTTTGGCGTGTGGTGAAGCTGCCTAGAAGACAGCTGTGTGCGTGTGTGTGTTGTGTGAGTTTGTGTGTGTGTTTTGAGAGTGTGTGAATGAGTGTATCTGGGTGTGTATGTGTGTTGTCCAACTGTGTGTGTGAGTGAAGCTTCCTGTGTGTGTGTATTATGCATTAAGTGCGGTGTATACGGGTGTGAGGTGTGCTGTGTTGGTGTATGAGGGAATGGTGCATATGTGTGTGTAGATGTGAGTGGCAAGGCTGCCAAGAGACAACTAGGTGTGTGTGTGCAGTAGGGTGTTCATGTAAGTGCTGGATACATGCGCTGTGTATAGTGTGTCATGGGAGGCAGGTTGTGTTGAGTGAATACGCGTTTGTGTGTGTGTGTGTGTGTGTGTATATGACAAGTGGGCTGTGTGAGAGGGAGTTTTTGTGAGAATTTTGGTCCACGCGGGATGGGAAAGGGGCTGCCAAACAGCCCCATGAAGATGTGTGAGTGTATTTTCTGTGAGTAAATAGTGTGAGTGTATGTGTTGAGTGAGATTTTTAGTGTGTAAGT
Source organism: Escallonia rubra (assembly GCA_033065855.1). Taxonomy (NCBI): domain Eukaryota; kingdom Viridiplantae; phylum Streptophyta; class Magnoliopsida; order Escalloniales; family Escalloniaceae; genus Escallonia; species Escallonia rubra. Next base: position 7,361 of record JAVXUO010001123.1, on the reverse strand, counting down.
GTTGTGCAAAAGTTTTGTGTATAAGTGAATAGATGAGTGGGTTTGTGAGCTGTGTTTTGGGCAGAGAAGAAGAGAAGAAATAGTTGGGTCAGTGAGTGCATTAGGTAAGAGAGCGCCGAGGGGAAAAAGAAAAGAAGAACGGATCGGGTATTGAGTTAGCGTTAGGTACGATGCATGCATGGGGTAGCGTACAATGATCGTTAACGTGTAAAATTTTAAAGTATGATACTTTAGAATAAGTTAGAATTTCTGGTATATGTTCATAATTTTCCGAGATCGTATGAATTTTTAGTATTTTCTGTAAGTTCAGATTTGTAAAGCCTTTAAACCCTGAAAAGTTCTAGGAAAAATTATAGTAATATTTTTTATAGTATAATAAAGACTCAGTATAAATTTGGTGATTTTTAGAGTTCATTTGCTATCATTTCTCTATCGCATTGGATTTAACAAAATGAAATTTTTTAAAATAGTTTTAATGCCTTTTAATTTCTGATTTCAATTTCAATAATTTTTATAAGTTTTCTAAAGCTGTTACAAAAATTATGAGCCTTTATTTCCAGCTAGAAGAAATAATGGTAATTTATTGGTTTTAGTGTATTTAAGAAAATTATTTTTAATTCGAAAATAATAAAAAATATTCAAAAATTACATTTTTTTATCCCATATGCTATATTAAGATATAAATAATGTTTAATGAACGATTAGAACATTTTTCGGATATTCCTGAGTCTCAGGGAGTGTGACGAATTTCGGGGTAGATTGGCTGTGTGGGAAACTGCTCCGAGTTTCATCATGTCCAGGTAGAGAAATGAGTACGCTATGGATAATTATATTAAGATTATAATATAGTAGTATGAATAGTGTTCTGATAAATGACTTTGCCAACCTAGGTTAATTCTGAGTATTTGATCGAGGCTGTTTTAGCTTCATCGCACTTGGATCGAGGTAAAAGATTTCTATCGGAAACTCAATTTATCAATTTGTCCTCGTATATATTTTTTCAAAATTGCTATCGAATTTCTTTGGACTCTATTATATTTGTTATGAGAATGCGTTATTTGCCTTTAATACCCTTTTTCTTAAGCCTTAAGCGTTTATTGGAAATTATATTCGATGTTCTGTGTTTATTTCTCGTTGTGCATCGATTTAATCATTGTATTATCGTTTGTTGTCGTTCTGCATATTGACATGAGAATTTGCATCGAAGTGTTTGGCGGGAGTTAGTGTATATTGAAGGATATTGGTGTGGGCTAGTACCTTGACGAACTAGTCGGTATATTAGTGTGGGCTAATACCTTAACGGACTAGCCGGTGTATTGGTATGGGGTAGTACCTTAACGGACTAGCCGGTGTAAAGTGATAGTGAGCATCGCCTATGTGGCTTTGCTAAGTGATTACCCAGCATTGCCTGTGTGGCTTTGCAACTACTCGTGTTCAATAGCATTTGTTATTGTTTGCATCGTATCCGAAAGTTATATTGATATCTAATCGAATTAGTTGTAATCAGTGTGAAAATTCTAGAATTCATCATCGAATTGTTTCTTTGAACCAAACCGTCATTGTTTTGCATTTGTAAATTATTTCGTAATTTCTTATTTGAGCGACCTTACTGATCTCTCAAAAGCTCACTCCCCTTTGAGTTCCTTTCTACAGGTAGTAACCAGCGTTAGGTGCTTGAGTAAGGATTAGAGTTGAGTAAGGAATATTGATTTAAGTTAGTATTGAACATTAGAACCCCTGCGTGGGTAAGATTCTATTTAGATTGCTTTTTTTTTAGAGAACTTAAATATCTCTATTTACTACCATATATATTAGTGATTTGAGGAAGTGCATTGATTAGAAGCTCTGGAATAAGTTTTCATAGTTGGTTATTTGAAATCGGGGTTTTTATGTCATTAAGTATTGATGGTTTTAAACACTTCGGGGGTTCGGGGTGATAACGCTCCGGAAAAGTCCGGGTGTTAAAGCTCCGAAATACCGGGATGTTACATCTTTAGAGTGGTATTTAGTGTGACATGTTAGTGAGTTATTAAGTTGTGTGTTAGTGGTGTATAAGTTACAAGTGCATTATTGTTATGTGCTTGGTGCAAGTAGTGGGGTAATATGTTAATGAAATAGTGGGGTACTGGTAACTTGATAACATGTCTAGGAGTTACTCAGAAGGATTATAAAAAGGTGTAAGAATGGTGCAAATGTATGAAGAAGAAAAAGAAGAGCTATGAGATAAAATTTTGAGGTATATTGTGTATTCTTTTCAAGTTCTCTCCATGTCCTCCTCCTCATATATTTGTGAGAGTGAGTTTGATTGACCATTTTGTCTTCAACCAAGTGGTATTAGAGCCACAACGGTCCTAGTGGATGTTGTGGCATTAGTATTTTAATCACAACGGTTGTAGAAAATAGTATATGAATTGGATATTTGGTGTGAGAAATTGATGTTCTCAAATTATGTGAGAATGAGGAGTATCCTTTCGTTGTATTTCAAATCGTGTGATTTGTGAGATGTGATTGATGAAGAACCACATAGGGTCGAAAGAAGCTCGACAAAAGAAGGAAGAAAAGGCACTTCGAATATTGCAGAAGACCGTCCATGCAGAGATATGGATGCGCATTAAATTTGTAAGATCTCCAAGTGATGTTTGGCAAATGATCGAGGTCATTGCTTCCAACCGTAAACATGACCACTCGACGAGTATTCGTTACAACGCTAGGAAGAAGATGAGTTCACAAACGAAGATGGTGAACATCTCAAGGAAGAAACTCTAAGGTGAGATGAAAATGAGTTTCACGCTTCCAAAGCTGAAGAAACAGAGGAGACGAAGGATGAAGATGAGTTCAAGGCTCTTGAAGCCAATGAGAACGAAGAGTTGGCAAATGGAGAAGAGTCATTTGAAAATATGGAGGAGAGCAATATTACAAATAGTGATGACAATGCTCAAAATGAAGAGATGGAAGATGAGAGCATTGACAAAGAGGTAAAAGTTCATGGTGGTGAAGAGGTGAACACCTCAGTTATAACATTTTATATTTATGCAAAAGAAGAAAATGAGTTTAAATCATTTTCACTAGGTGAAGAGGCACTGTATGAAAAGGTAATTGACACTTTTCATGTGGTTAAGAAAATAAAAATGTTAAGTGAAAAATATGTAATCAAGGATGGTGATATTTTGGCTAAGTGTGCTGATGATAATTATTTTGGCAAACTTGTTATACTTATCAAGGGAAATGATTTTTGTGAGAAATATAGAGTATCACTCTCAACTTGGCTCGGAGAATTTGTTGAGTGACACCGGTTGGGTGAACATAGAGACATTCTTTGATCCAGGGGAGCTGCACGAGGTGTCTCAAGCTCATGTTCAAGGTTCAATATACATACAAATGATGAAATATTGTCAGAGTTGCAATAGGAAAATGACCCATATGTGATACACATCAAAAGAAATGGCAAAGAATGTTGTTGCTATTTGTAGAATTGAAGATGGAGACCATTGTTGGCGTTTATCAAACCCCTCAATGATGAATATTGTTTGAAGACATAAATCAAGTTTAAAGGGGGTGTTGGAAAAGAAACTTGATTTAGTTCTTTAAAGTGATATTAATGTGATATGTTAGTAGGTTATTAAGTTGTGTTAGTGGTGCATAAGTTACAAGTGCATTATTGTTATGTGCTTAGTGCGAGTGTAATGAGCTATTTTGTTCATGAAATAATGGGGTAGTGGTAACTTGATTATATGTTTAGGAGTTACTTAGAAGCATTATAAAAAAAACGTAAGAATGGTATAAGTGCATGAAGAAGAAAAAGAAGAATTATAAAAAAGACGTAAGAATGGTATAAGTGCATGAAGAAGAAAAAGAAGAATTATGAAATAAAATTTTTGAGCATATTATGTGTTCTCTTCAAAAAAAAATTTTGTTTTTGTCTCCAATACGGTTTACACTTCTGATGCACAGTGATCTTTAGCTGATGTAATCGACCCCCTCCTTGGTTAGGACTTACCTAAGCTCAGTCATCATTTATCTGCGCATATTGTTCAGGATGGGTTATCCTGAACAGTGGTACTGTGCTATGAATCGTTGTCCAAGATGGGTTATCCTGAACAGTGGTACTGTGCTATGAATCGTTGGAGATTTTCACGCGAATCAGGCAATCGTCTTCTGACACCGGAGGAGGCTCAGCAGCAGCTTAGGGGTACTTTCCAACCCATCACGGGCCTGGGCTGCGCGCAGTCTAGAAACTGTGACTGCAGCTTACAATTAATTTTTTAGTTTTGGCAGTGCCTTTGGAACAGCCAACCTATTAAGGTTGCCTTTCAGCGTCGCCATGTGAATACATTTACTACTTGCACCTCATGCTTTGGGTGTGATGAGACTTTGTCGCATCTCCTCACCTACTGCGAAGCTGTTCTACCTGTCTAATTTGGTGGTCAGCTTGGCATCAGGTTTTTGGGGAATGCACTAACTTTATCATGCATAAGGGCTTCTTAAATTGCTCCTAAAACCTTTGCGCTCCAACGAGGCACTTTCTTGGGCATTCAATTGCTTAGCCATTACCTTGTGGTGTATTTGGCCATGGAGAAATCAGCTTATCCTCCTTAAAGCTAACTTCTGGCGTGCTAATATCCTTGGACACGTTCGCAAGTTCTGGTGTCTGCAATTGCCTAAAACTTTCTTCTACCCACGAGCCCACCCTAGACCAACCTTTGACACGCAGCCCAGTTATTTTATATATATATTCCTCCCCTCTCAACATGTCTTTCTATGTCAATCTTTTTCACTATGTATTGGGATCCCTAGCGTTCAACAATGGGTATAGGGGTGGAAGCTGTTTGTAGGAATGGCAGCACACTGGGTTTATCGGCTCATTCTGTGTTATGTATGGATTGTTTCCGGGCATTTGTTCTGGCTCTTTGTTTTACCGTTAATTGGGCCTTAGCCCATGATTTCTTGCATATGCAACTTCTCATTAATGATGTTTCTTTGTTGACTCAGTAATCAGGGGCCATTGATCGATCCACAACAGGCACTCCTGCGCTTTTTGACTTACATTGCAGGCCGGAGAAGATTTGTGCTGTTCTATTCATAGAACACATAGACGTCTATATGGATTATCTTCTTCCTTCCTTGTAGGAATTTGTGCATCCTTGAGAGAAGGTGTCAGTCTTTCGTCCTCCCAAGGGATTATAGTGGCAAGATTCCTGATTGTTGTTGCCTCTTCTTTCGTGTGTTTTGTTTAGATATGTTGGTAGGATTATTACCAAAAAAAAAAACAAAAATGAAATGGAGTTTTAGAATTTAAAAGATCCCAACTTGCCAACTACATGCTACTCGCCAAATCCAATCTCAGAATTCGTAGTTTTTTCAAGAACAACGATTCTCGTAGTGTTTTCAAGCTACATACTTGTCAGCCTTCTACTTTTTCCACATCACTGACGATCCAAGTTGCCACAGAATTGCTATTCTGGGAAGCAGAGCGGGTCAAATAGTTTTCAGTGTACCCGAGATGTCATACGGGTGAGTATGCTTGGGTCGGGGTTGTAGTCCAGTCTTGTTGAATCCTTGCCTAGGCTTTGCCCATTCTAGTTACTGTAGCAAACTTCAGTATACCAAGAACATGGGACCCCTTCCAACTGCATCAACCCCAAAAGTATGGGCAGAAAGAAACAAGCAAGCTGACAATTCATAGCGAGCAACAAACAAGATCATGCTACTGCTACATGTCCTCCAACAAAACCAATCATTGACCACTTCTATTACCAACTGTGATTAACTGAATTTATTTGCAGAACAAGAATTCCAACTATATGATGATATTGCTACAAGCTACAAACAATGTAATCGCTCTATATTCCCTATAAACACCTGACAAACCAATCATCAACTCACTACATCTCTAACTGTGAACAGCAAAACAAATCCAGCTTCTCCGTCTTTTTTGAGAATAAAACCTCAAAGAGAGGAAAAAAATTGATATAAAAGCGGCTTTTCCAGCCAAAGAATCACTACCACTCAAAAACTCACGGGAGACGTACCCTCCTGCTATCTGCTTCCAGGGACAAACAAAAAATGTAGACAATAATCAACAAGTAGAACCTGCAACAATAGATCAACAGAAAGTTTCACTCAGTTTGCTAAATTTGTAAGAACTATTCTTGTGTTGTATTTGTCATGCCAGTTTGACATCAGCATCAGGCATTAAAAAGACAAATCTTTTGAAGACGACATAAGCTATGGTAATTGAAAGCACCATAAGCAGTTAGTTACATATCAACTCCGCAACCCACGTCTCGATAAAATTGTCAAACAGTAATGGTCCTAACTTGAGCACTTGAAATTTATTAGAGAACATGAGCTTGGATGGGGAAAACATGTCCACTTCTTCGTGCTTATTGGTGTTTCTACTCAGTTTGGGAGGGGAAGAGGCAGATCAACAGAAAAAACAAGCAATAGATTAAACATGGGAAGAATATCCCTAAAGCAATGGAGCGGAAACCACATATATGACATACCAAAACGTTACCGCAGGTTGGCAAATCAAAATGCACCAACACTCTTATGCAACCCACACCTCATTTCTCGCTAAAGAAATTGTGACTTATGCACTTTTAGTGACAAATTAAGGCGTAGATTTAGCCTCTCCCCAAAAAAAATTAATTGAAATTGTAAAGAAACAAATGACAGAATCTGTGGATAGTGGGGGACAAGGAAGCGCAGGGCAAAAAATATATAAAAACAAAAAGATAAAAAGATGGAAGGAGAACAAAGGAAAAAGATAAAAGGCCTTTCTAAACTCATTTAATGGGACACCCACTATTTTAGCCCAAATAGGCGTCTCTGAGTACTTGCATCTTGCGATTCATTAACTGATAGACCAATATGTAAGCAAAATCCTCACCTACCACCTGCATCCAGCCGTATATTACTATAATCGAATTCAGATAATGCCTTCACAAAGGAAAGAATTTCAACATTACAGGAGTCGCCTAAATTGCAAATCTAGCAACTAGGCGCACTGCAAAACTGATAGTACCTGAGTATCTTAAAAGATACTAAAATGAAAGACTTCCATTATAGCAGCTGAAAGTTCAGGTCTTTGAATATGCCGTAATAAAGTGGCTAGAGATTGAGGGGGATCCAAGACTCTCAAAATCTTAAATGCTGCCAGTGAGGCATGAACTATTTACAGCTAGGGCATCCGCAAACTTGTCACTCGACTCAACGCAAACTGCTCAAAGGAGAAAGTTTATCCAATTCGCTATTAAGCAGAAACTCTCATCACACACCATTGGAAGGCCACAGACCTGGTACTGGTTTTGCTCTTTGCACATTGTTTTTCGCGATATTCGATCATAATGACATGCCAG